>UZAN01040159.1:61873-75007 GCA_900618425.1 Echinostoma caproni
GGAGCCGTAATTGACGGTGAGGTGTCCGAATGTGAATCCCGAGAAGAGAGATTTCGTTTCGAACTGGACAACCGCTTGGACGTGTTATGTGCGGGGCGGGGAGGATCCGCACGACGACCTTCGGAACTGCTTCGTTTGGGCATGGTATCTGATTGCAGTATAGAGCGGTATCTAAGCATAGAAGGAAGTTGGTGGGATCACCAGAGAAGTGAAAATGAAGTATTATGAAATCCAGGTGAAATGAGGAGTAAATAAAAATCGGATTTTGTTCATGACAAATGACAACTACTGTTAAAAAATTATAATGCTAAGAATCAAATAAAAAACGAACTGAAAAGTTAGCATATGGTATCAAGCAGGTTTGAATCGCGGAGAAGCTCATTGAACAAGTAAATCTACCAAATGCCGCATTAAGTAACAAGTAAACGGAATAGGCCACGCAATAAAAAGCCGATAAAATATTACACCTAACCCGTTTCATAACCTTTGAATAAACTAACATCCAAATAAACGTTCAAATAAATGAGATTTAACAGCCGCTCAAAAAACTGATCCAGAAATCAATGTACCACATTCAGGTGGAGAAGATACCTTCAACCTAATTGAGGTTTAATGGGATAATATTATTAGATTTTTATCTGTGTGCTTATTATAATTTTTGCCTAATTTTCAAAACAGCACATAGCTAGTGTTCTTTTATGCTGAGATGTTTCCATTCTGCATTTTTGCCAGCCACTAAAACTCGAGAACTAGAAGAAAACAGGTGTGATAAGAGCTCAAGACATACCACAACTCATTCGCATCGGGTGCCACGTGACTGATCGGTCTCGCTATTGACAGATCTCACGTTTATTGATCTGTATTTTATCCGCTAAACCTGCAAATTGTTTTGGAATAATTGCAGTCAGCTCGCTTCAGTTCTTTCTAAACCAGGGGATTTACACATAACAACAAACACCTAAAGCAAACGTTTCAAAAAAAGGTAACTTCGGGTACACCCGATGCGTCAACATTGGTAATATTTAAGTAACCCATTCACCAAATAAAAAAAAGTTTACTCAATTTCTCTGTCTCTCTCTCCAGATCCCACTTCGTTGGGTTTCAGATCCGAAAATATAGCCCTGCATAAACTGTTACAGTACTTTAGGTGTGATATAATCTAACTGTATATTCACCTTGGCACTTTTACTCTCGCTTTTTAATACATTCCTCTACATTCCTGTATGCAGGTGACCAGAAAAAAGGTTGAAAGCCAAAATTGTTGAGCGAAAGTGCAAGGGTAATCGGTTAAACGAACTGAATTCCTCTGATCGTATCAAACCAACTTCGACAGGAGATCTATGCGTCTCCAATAATTTTCATCTATATACGAATATATCTTTATCATTGTTTTCACGCCCACCACCCGTTGAGCTGTTCTACTCAAATGCTCATGCATGTTGTTTATCATCTCATTTCGTTCGTCACCACAAATATGGGCAATTGTTGAAAACTTAGCAATTCCATAGTAATTACATCAGATGCATTCAACCAAAACATTTCTTACCGACGATCAAATCATTTTTTTTCGAAGTTTTGAAGCCGATACGTTCTAAAGCGGAAGAAATGTTTTAAAATATTTTTTGCCGAGCACGATTTGTATCGTAGAAACCCCTCGTACTGATCACGCAAACCGATGCACTATTCGCGAACGGTTTCATTCACTTTCACGCGAGTTAATTTCAAGGTCGAGTTCATACCCGTTATTTCTATTTAATTATTCTTCATTCGATGCGAAATTTTGCTCTGTGTCCTTCGAAATTTCAATGTATTTTACCACAGAGTTTTTAAGAATTTCGTTGGAGATCACGTGGCGATGGAATGATTCTCACCGTTATTCTACTTTGTTTACTTTTATGTCAGTATGTCCTACCGGAATATGCTTGCAGGATGCCTCGGACGGCATGCACACACACACATACACACACACGAATCAGTTGAAATGGGTATTCAGTTATGGCTCCATTGGTTGCTGTTTCCGATTATTCATATCGATCTTGCTGGTAGCCAATGGGGTACTGCGATTGAGTGGGAAAAGCTGAGTGAAAAATATCTGTCACGAAAGTTCACTTTCCGTGCCCCGGAGGAGGCGTTGATGAGAGAATGAGGGTTTCTCTGTTTTCAAGCGACACTGTTTGTTCATGTTTTTGGCAATTCTATCTTACAAACATACCATCGAGAGAATGCGCAGTCATCAGTGATTAGAAACTGTCGATTGGCAGGTGTCCTCCCTCACTGGTCATAGTGGTGGGGTGTTTCTCTACTTTAGCAGCAAACTACATTGCGGGGTAATTGATCATCCTGCTGCGGCTTCTGACTCACTGTGGTGCAGAGTGCGACTGTTGCAACGCGATATTGGCTTGATCGGTGTGGTGTACCGCTCTCCTTCATCCACAGACTCAGCCAATGAGAGACTATTGCAAACCATGTATCACATTCTGTCACTGAAGTTCACGGATGTTCTAATTTTGGGCGACTTCAAATGCCCAAACCTAGCTAAATCAGCGACCTTTCTACAATCGCTTGAGAGGAAACTCGCACAGCTTATGAAATCCTGTACTCTTTACAATTTTGTGAGGGAGCCCATGAGGTTCGGAGCCAACCAGTCATCGTCGGTTTTGGACTTGGTGTTGGCTAACGTGGAACTGATGGTAGAAACGATTTCCATTACAGCTCGATTGGGGTGTAGTAATCATGCTATGTTGACGTTTGACTACATTTCTATGCATTCGTACCGCATAAGTATACGGTCAGTTCCTATGTGTTTGTTAACTATACCAAACTTAAGATTTTGGAGAGATTTACATTGCGAATTTACAAACGAACAGTGTGATCCCTTGGTATCCTGCGAAGAATTTACAAATCACCTGACAGAAATGATGGAGGGCTTGATGAAGACCAAACGCATTGTCTACTCAATTGGTCAAAGATCAGCTATTCGAAGTCGAACAAAAAAAGTGGATTTCGCAGGAAAATATCTCATGGAGAGCTTATAAACAATTTCTTTACAACAATACATGGTATACCTACTGTCAACTTCGAAACCCCTGCACCAAGTTGGAAGACAAGTTATTGCACCAAGAAATAATGATGCGCAAGTTCATATCAAATCCCAAGCTGTTTTAAAAACACATAAATACCACCAGAAAAATTACGTCTGGCGTTCCAGCTCGAAGAGTGACAGAATGTGTTTCAGTCACAACAAATGAAGCAGCTGAAATGCTAAAATGTCAGCACGCTCAAGTGTTCACCGCATCTGCGAACACCGGACTGCGACTGCCTCTTTTAGTTGAGGATACATAATATCCAACTCTCATCACAATTGATTTTCCCCCAGAAATCATAGTATCAAAACTGTAGTGTTTGAAAAGGAATCCATCTCCAGGGGTAGATAATATTCATCCACAAACCCTTATCAACCTGGCAAGAAACTTAGCTCAACCACTAAGCAAACTATTCCAACAAATGTTCAACAAAACTGCGCTCCCAAAAACATGGAAACGAGGGATTATCTCTCCGATATACAAGGGCGGTTGTCGTAGGAACCCAGCTAACTACCGCCCCGTTACTCCCCTCCTCGTATTATCCAAAGTCATGGAATCCATTGTTGCAGACAATGTGATAAGTCACTTGGAAAAATACAACGTATTATCCCCGGCTCAACATGGGTTTCGTCGCAGGCGATCTTGTACCACTAACCTGCTTCTGGCCCGAGAAGAGGGGATAAAAGCAGCTGATTACGGTGATGCAGTGAACGTCGTGTACTTTGAATTCTCCAAAGCATTCGCTCGAGTGAACTACAAAATACTGCTGAGGAAACTACACAACTATGGAATTCGGGGACTTGTATTGGGCTGGATAGAAGAATTTCTTCGACAACGCACCATGGCAGTTCGGGTTTCTGGGTCACTTTCTGTTCCCATCAGCGTATCACAAGGAGTTCCACAAGGATCCATGCTTGGTCTCAACTTTTCCTTGTTTTTATAGGCGACCTAACGGACATTCTGGGACCACAAACGTTAGTGTTTGCAGACGATGCAAAAATATGGAAAACGGTGGCAAATCCAGAGAACTTGCTAGCACTTCAGAGAACCCTTAATACTGCCTATCAATCAATGATCGAGCAAAAACGACACGGAATTTAATGCATCAAAATTTACGGTCGTATCCCTTCAACACAAAACTCGGTTTCCGTTTTTACTGGGAGATCAAGAAACTCTGTCTCGAGTGAGAAGGATCTAGGTTTCATTGTCCAAGACGACCTAAGTTGTTCGTGAAACTGCTCCAGGGCGTCGTCCATCACTGTAAGACATGTTGATTTGCTAAAGCCAGTAATTGGCAAATTTGAACCTACGCTGTCTCCACGGTTGCTATCAGCCTACGTTCGGCCCCACATGGAGTATGCAATTCAAACGTGGAAGCCATGGCTGCACCGTGATCAGAAGATTCTGGAACGTTCACAAAGAAGGACTGCCAAAATGATCAAGGGACTGCATTCCACTAGTTATGTGGAAAGACTGGAATCACTGCAACTGTGCTCCACCCAGCATCGCCGCATTCGAGGGGACTTGATCTTGGTGTATCAAATAATGCAGAACCCAAATCACCCATGTCATTCAATCTTTACCTTTGTCGCCCAACACTCACCGGAAGGGGTATTCATTTAAATTAGTTCTAAAAAATGCCGACTACAATGCCGGCATCATTCGTTCGCTCGCAGAGTGTGCACCACTTGGAATTCTCTACCATCTCACGTTGTTTCTGCGCTCACAATTGATTCCTTTATGAACAAACTGGATGAAACTTTGACAATTCTTAAATTTCAACATCCGTAGCAGTGCATGAAACAAGGATAAATTTTGACATTCGTTTGCTTTCCATGAATCGATTTATCTTTTCTACATCCTATGGAAATAGAGAAGCAACCACTTGTAAGTATTTCTCATAATAAAACTTTGACTTTGACTTAACACGAACGCTACCGCTGCCCGTTCACAGCCACATCGCTCATTGTTCCTAATCAAGTAGTTGCGGAGTCTTTTTGAACCCAACCGGGAATACCAGAGACATGTCATCGGATTAATTGATATGCGTCTGTCTTCAGGTCTAGTAACCATGTAATATGTTGACCTCCAATTACTTTCTTCCAGTCCGCGAATAAGGCGCGGTGTGATAGAAGATAGCTGGAAATGCACAATACTTGTCCCAGCCAGCTAGGTTTACTGATTTGAATTCAATGAACTAACAGATTTGGCCCCGACAAACTCACTGACAAGTTAGTAGTACAGGGTGTTGGTAAAACCGCACATAGCTCTCAGAAAGACAACGGCTTGTAAGTATTTCCCAGAATAAAACTTTAACTTTGACTTCACAGACGTAGTTGAGCACGGGTCGGATAGCGGCTTTGTACGGAAAATGATTTCATTGTGTGCGCACAAAGTCATATAAAGCTGCCAAAAGCTCTCCACTGGTGGTGCAGTCAATGTGGAGCTTTTCTGTTTGTTTAGTATTACCATAGAAGTGAAATGTTTGAAGGACTCCACCTGTTTGGTTGGAGATTTAGTGTGAAGGGAATAGCTTGGTTTCCAATTGATTGATCTGTGTTTTGAGTTCTACCGTAAATATCATCGGCTTTAGTTGTAAGACTCGCTAATAATCAACGAGACGATAGGTCCATTAGAAGCAGTTTCACAGAATGAGGGAAAGCATCCGATTGGCCCACATGATCTCCTGTGACTATTAGTCGAAAACGGTCAGGGAATAGCTCTTTTGTTGACAGTGTGAAATCCGTTGGTTTTGTTTGCGTCAATCACGATCAAAGTCAGACCAGCGTGGAGAGTTTCATCCCTAAACACACGGGGAACAAGCACTCAGACGCGGTAAAGAATACATCGTGCCCATTGTGATGTACTAAATTTACATTTTTCTCACTACAATAGAAATCACCAGTGTGGTGCGTGATTTCACAGTTTGAATGAATTCAGTAGACTGTGCTACGTTTTAATTTTTTTTTACCTCCTTTTATTAAATACATAATAACACAATTTTCGGGAAGGGGGAGGCAACCAATCAAAGAACTGCCACAGAACACAACGGGGAGAGTCAGGCTGTAGTGGTTGGTGAAATTCGAACACAAATTTTCCGGGGTGATAAATTGGTGACGTTACCATTGGAGCCCCCAGCCCCACCACCACGTTGATATAAACGACACTGGAGCGAGTGGTCGACCTTCATAGATTACACTGGTTGGGACATGTGTTACGCATATCACTAAATAGGTTGCCGCGGCGCGCGAGGTTTGCTGGGGCAGGTAGTAGATGGACGGTGAAACTAAGACCTGGCATGAGGGTATGAAAACCCCAATCAGAAAACTGGGTCACATAGGTCCCATTAAGCTCCCTAGATGGGGATTCTGAGATCATGGTCGCCGATGATTGAAGACATTGAGCGATATGGTTGGGTGTCGCAAACAGTGGCGCTCTTGCCTATACTCATTATTCTTGCAACCTCAATCTACATGGATTCGCCATATTCCGTTTGAATTTGCTCTCAATATTCTAATCTTCATTCTGCTCTTTTTTTTATTCAAATTGGCAACCAAAGGCAGCAACCAAAACCGGGGCACGAAAGTACATGGTTAATGGTTGTACAAACTGAAACTGAAACTGGATTGAATCTATTCAACTGATTAGCCAAGCGATCAGTTCACAATACCGGGTAATTGAATTAGTTGAACGGAAATCCCTGTTGGTGTGTGTGTGTGTGAAAGAGAAAAAAAGAAGTCAAATCAATAAGTCAATGATGAGCTTACGTTTTACCCGGGGATGGGGACAACAACAAAAAGCACTCACTCTGACGGTGTAATCATATTCTCTATCTCGAAGGGCCTTCGTTCACATTCCGTGCTGTATACGGTAGTGGCTGTGGCCGGTCGAATGGGACCAGCCCAAGCATTTTTCAATTTGACATCTTTAATTTTCAACCACTGACGATCTGATAATAGGCTCGGATCGGTAGTACTCTCGGGACTGATTGTGCGTAAACTGCTCCATCGTTTCGGATTGATAGATGGACGCGAGCTCAATAGATCAGCCGTTTTCGGTCTTGCTCGTTCAGACTCGCTGCTTGTGAACGGTTGGAATAGGCTAAATATAAAATAAAATAAAGGAAGTAACATTTACACTGTGGGTTGTTTGATATACATTTAAAGGCGGTGGAAATTTTTGTGATAACCAACAAAGAGCACTGGACACCTGTTTCGTCCTGTTTGGGACTCGTCCGCAGTGTCCGTGTCAAGACTCGAAGAGCGAACATTTGGGTCGGGACTTCAAACCCTTACCCCTGAGCTACACGGTCGACGATTATCACCTTGGGCGAATGACTCAATCAAACACTCACAATCTGAAAAAAATGTTTATATACACTTTAAAATTTGAAAGGTACTCGACGAAATAATAATAATAACAATAATTGTGACAAGGGAGAATCGAGTTTTCCTCAAACTCTGGGGTTTTAATCCTCCTCTGTAAGGGAATAGTTCAGAAACAAACAGGAATCAGTATTTAAAATTACAGATGATTATGGGCTCCTGGGTCACTTCCTCAAAAATCTCATGCTTCCATTAGAGCTAAAGAGGACTAAGCTACTCACTTTCAGCTGCACCATTCATGATTTTCTATAGAACTTTGTTTGCCTCAATTAAATTCAATTGAAGCCTCAGAATTCCGTACCCTGGTTTTAGCTGGTGTCTTTCCGTTATCCATCTAGCCAACCGACGAAGTAAGTTGTGATACAGAAAGCTTAAAAATGCAATATAATGGAAAACAGTTACAAAGGAACGCAAGTAGATACACGAACGCAAGTTGGTAACAAAGACTAATGTTTTCAAAGATGGAATGGGTTAGTTCCACAAACCCTGATATAGGAAACTTATGGCGATGTACGGGAACCGGTGTTCTGGGCAAGGCTTTCATACTTTCAGATGATTCCCGGTCTGCTTACCTTTGACCTCCTTCAGTCCTTTACCTCCCTTAACAGGTATTACACGATAAGGAAGCCTATCCGGTGACATGGATCATGAAATTTGATCGAAAAGTGACTCCTAGGAAAATTAAACCGACGATCAACAGTATATCGGTTAAATAACTCGACTAGATGAATATCAGGAACAAGTCAATTACCGGTTGAAGGCTATTATGCAACGTCACAGCTCATATCGATTTGTTTAAGAATGCAAGATTTCGTCCCTACGCGAAGAGACCTTTTGGAATGGATCATCGCTCTATGGAGAGAAGTGATAAATTTCGATAACCCAAAAGTGTTCGTGAAAATTTTACTTGATTAGACACTTAATACACATAACACAGTACCACTCTTCACACTGGGCGCATGAGTAATTCAAATTTTCTGCTACCAACATGTGATTGCATGCCTCCAAAAGCCTCAGTATGGTCGGGGGTGGGTGTCTAGGGTTGCGGCTGGTCACCCTGCCCTTGCACCTCGCCAAACGCTCCCATACGACCAAGCGTCTCAAACGGCCTCTGCTGAGGAAGCCCTACTCACTGACTTCTAGTGGCGGAGGTGTTTTCCCACCAAAGTGAGAGAACGAAAAGTCGATATGCGGGCCTATAACCGGGTAGACCACTGGTCGTTCAATTAGGGGAGTTGTCCAAAAACCCTGATTCGAAACCAAACCATAAAAGGCGTATGAACCACATCCACACCTTTTCGGTTGTGGCAATGGTCACCGGCTCGATTGGGCATCGAGGTGCATTGGGCACCTTGAGCGTCTGACCCCGTCTGAAGGGCGAATGATCCGATGAACTGGACGCCGGCTCCCAATGGACTGCGGTTTTCACACACCGCCCCGCTGCCTTGCGGGTCAGGCTTTGGCTAGCCAAAGGCTCTGGTTGTAATTTCCTCAAGAACGTTCATCTACCCTGGCCTGGGCAACCTGGCAGTATTCAGCCCACAAGCCAATCATGGACGGCTTTTCTTTTTTATAAAGATTATTGTACCATGATTTGCTTGGCACAAAGTCTGTCCTCAGACAAGTGTTAAATATAAGATAGCATATAACTGATTTAAAGTGGCTATCCTTCGGATCACAACTTCACGCACAATCCTCAGTTCATCGGTTTAACCATACACTTGTGGAAGCGCTAGACTCAAGTTTTGCTCTTATTAAAGCTCATCAGTAGTGCATATCCACCGTCCCGTCGAGGATTTGAACTTCGGACTCATGGCATAGAACACGTGTGTCCGGGGTTCAAATCCCGGACGGGACGGTGGATATGCATTACTGATGAGCTCTAATAAGGGTGAAACTCGAGTCTAGTGCTTCCACGAGTGTATGGTTGAACCGATGAACTGAGGGTTGTGCACGAAGGTGCAGTCCAAAGGATGATCAGTTCAACTCAATCAATATCAATTATCCCACGCCACTACTCACAAATAACTGTGAGTTAAATGCGAATTACCAACATGTGGCTCAGTGGAATCAAAGTGATCAGTACGGAAAAACTTCGAATAAGACTGAGCGGAACGAAGATCAGTAACATCAGTATTGCGTTGCAATATGCTTTTGGGTATGTCAGGCTTGAACCGACAAAATTCACCAGGTAATAAAATACAAAAGATGCGGAAAACAAACCATAAAATAAACCATTTCACTTGCTTTGGTAATCAAACATTTTAAGGCATATTTATTTCGCAAAATGGGACAAAAAATCCTTTGCCTTTGGCACTTTCGTTCTCACCTTTGTACTGTTACCATTCCTTAAACTTTTTCACAATTATTTGATTATCACATCGTCAGAAACCAGATCACTTATTATTATATATACATATATATATTATATACATCATTATATATCTGTATCTTTTGTTTTACTCCGTTTTATTGAATATACAACGATACGATTTTCAGGAACGGATGGGATTCGAACACACGTTTTCCATGGTGATAATTTGGTCAATTTTGCCGCTGGTGTGGCATATGAATAACCGGACGAAATTTTCAGGAGACCCGCAAAAATGGTACTGAATCATAGCGTTGATTCGTACATTGAAGGCGTGATTGCAAAACGTACGGCCCCAGTAGTAGACTATAGAAATTTGTGAGGCGATCGCGTCTGTCAGCAAGTCTGGTTGCTGGTAAATCACCCCATGTTTTTACATCCTGTATTTGGAAATTACTAATTCCGTTTCCTATTTGCGATTTCAAGTATGCTGATGATATTTCTGTCTCCCTCTCTCCATTCTCAGTTTTGTAATCCATTCAAATTGAAAACCTACAGCCGGAGCTTCACTTCACTCGGCCCGATAAACGCCCAACATGGGTCTGTCTTCTAACCGATTTTTCACGTCCACTCAAAAACGTATATGACGAGAGATTGCCAATGGGCGGAGGCAATCACATGTGATCATTGAGAGTAACAGTCGTTCTCGTGAGATGGAAAAGCGTTTGGCTTCCAAAAATCTGTAGGTTTTGTACGAAGTTTGCACTGATCACACACAGATTGATAACATCTTCTGTTCAGCACAGTAATTCACTCTATACAACTTTACTACTCTTCTGATTGGTTGAAATTTGCTCTTAATTTGATAAACTGTCATCTTACAATGATCAGTTACGATTTTTAAATTCCCTCAACTCTACTGATAAGCAATATTTGTGACGGACATAGTGATTGTTGCCTGAAATTTCCCGACAACACATTATCTGATAGGGCCAAAACCCATTACACACTGACATATCCGCGTGTAAATCCCCTTTCTCCGTGTATGGAAACCCGGATTCTCGTGGGAGGATTCGAAATTCATTTTATACCCGTTCCGCTCTTTTCCCAGTTCAATAGCAGTGCGTTACGACTGAAATCTTGTGTTTGTGGCTTGCTAAAAGTCAAATATTACTCTAAATGTGGTTCTTCTTACAAAATGACCCCTAGTTTTTCAGTTCTCGTTTCATTTGCTCTATACACGACAAATGCCCCCTTTAAAATTAAATCAACTCCTCCATTACTGTCATATTTACCATCTATTTGTTTCCAATAAACTACAATTTACTAATTGATCAGTGTATTAATTTTTCTGAGTGCTACGTTGACCATTTGTTTGTGGGTGTTAATCTTCATGGCAATCTTTTTATCAAATGCTTATGGAGTGATATAGAGTCATTTGTCCCCAACAAACAAAGCTGGAATATTTAACCTCACTCTCATTTGTGTAGATTGTGAAAAAGATCCACAAAGCTTACTAGTCCGGTCGCATTGTGCGCGATCGGCGTGCCTCGATCGCCAACTGTTCAATCCGTCGCAGTCGATCTTCTTCTTCCGCCCGAAATCGTTCCAGTTCGGCCATACGTTCCTGTAACCGATCAAACGATAGAATCGAGGTTAACAAGATGGCATTCGTTGTTATTCAGTCTCGTTTGGGTTCGGGATGAGATCGAGATTTTTTAAAGCTGCTGGCCAGCGGAGCAGGAATTGTGTGAACAAACTTAACTGTACGCCATTTCAGCTTACGCTTTCTACACAATATATCGTTCGATGCCGTGTCAGTTAGGAGTAGTACAGCTATAAAGAATTTCTATATGGTGAGTCAAACGGACGATATGTGTTATCCTAAGACTTGGAGTGACAAATCGCATGCTTCCAGGACTGCCTTCCTCCAACAAATCGACGGCAACGATGCGGTTTGAAAATAGATCTTGATCAAGTGATGTGGGACAGCAAGTTAAAACTTGTCATTAGCACTGGTCCTTACCTAATATATTTACCAATCCGGTCTGTGCATGGCATATTGAATCAGAAATAAGGTTTGATTTTATCCACTTTAGGCCGATCATTTTGTTCTCTACGTAGTTTTTTTCTGTCCAATTGAAAGATATAACCAAGCGATTCTTTACCCATTTCATTTGCAGCTNCTTATGAGTAGTGGCAAGTGCCTCCCATGTGATGGGTTCGGAGTTCAAAGCCCGGTCGTTGGGACAGTGGATATGCACGATGAGCTCTAATAAGAGTGAAACTCGAGTCTATTGTGCTTCCACGGGTGTATGGTTGACTGGAACTGAACTGAGGATTTTGCGTGAACGTGAAGTCTGATCAGTTTAAATCAAGATTCCCTACGGTTTGTTCATCATCCACCTTGTCTAAACTATGTACACATCATGGTTGCTCATGTGTCATTTATACTCGTTCCGAAAACAGCATAGTTTCTAATCGTGTGTGACTTTTTAGAATTTAAAAGTAAGAACTCACCTTGATTAGTTCTCGTTCATGTTCCAATTTCTCTTCCAGTGTGTCGGTTAATTCCATGTCCAGTTGAGTTGTATCCTGGATGAAAAATAGTGAAAAAAGTAAGAAAACAGCATTCACAGCATCTTGCTTAGGCTACTCGTGTGTGTGTGTGTCTGATTCGAATACTCGCAAACAACACGTGACTTACTTTACGAGGTGATGGTTCTTCTGAATCCCGGACTAAATCCAACCATCTTGAAGTGATTGTGGTCGAGGATGGCTCCAAATCGTGACTACAACTTCGCCACTGCTCGCTACTTTTCAATACTTCATTATAAAATAACCATTTCTGAAATTGAACAAAACAAACAGAGGTAATGTTTCAATTATATTTATCTGTACACTAATTCAGGGGATTATTTTTTTTATTGATAGGATTTGTTTGTGGGGTTGTGGACGAGAAGAATTCGACTACTGACCTTGTTTCGAGTTTCTTCCACTCGTTTCTCCAATTCTTCTTTCGTCTCATTTCTACCCGGGAATGCGGCACTTTTTAAACTGAGCAGTTGCATGGCTGGATCGCGAACTATTCAACGTGAGAGAAATAAATAATAAAAATAATACTTTTATGAATAAAAGGTAGTGTATAAATGAGAGTAATGAGTCAGAGAGAGGAATAAATGGCGGTTATTGAATAGATTCTAGATCATCAAGGAACTATCTCATTTTGCTCAACCGTAAACCATGCACCTTCGTGCGGCGGTTTTGGTTGCTGTCTTTTGGCTGCTGCCCATTTGGATGAAAGGGTAGAAAGATTGAGAAGGTTGACAACAGAGTCGAGACTGAGGTTGCAAAG
>UZAN01040159.1:76285-87263 GCA_900618425.1 Echinostoma caproni
TCTTAGTAGGCTTATTGAATGCATTACATCCCCGCATTTCAACAAGAGCCTCCAGGGTTGAAAATTCCAATTCTAAATCTGACTACTTAATACAAAAGAGTAGTAAAGATGTTAATTCGAGCTTTTGATGAATTTCCCCGTCATCGGGACCACATACGGTATATTCATTGAAATCTTCAATTATGGTTTCCAATAATTTATAGCTCTGTTTCCTTTTTGTTACCGCCACTGGTATCACGAATGTTCGGGTGCTGACGTAAAAATAATGACAATAGGCAAATTGCACTGCTCTCACTAGGTATTTTTTCTCTTGTCACTGAAGTTTGATTGCCTCCTTCTAAACAGTTGCTCTGTTGTTGCATTTGCAATTGATTACTCGAAGTTGGCCGCCTCGAACCGGATGTCAGTGTGATTGTTGAACGATCGTCACCAAGTGGTGGATCACCAAGTTCATGACTGGACAGGAGAGCATCGATTTCTTCACCGTCCACCGAAAGAGGAGGATGAGAACGAACTGTTTGGGATCCATTCTCCCGGTCACTTGAGTTTTCGTGTTCCAGCTTTTCCATAACCTGAGGCGAATAAAAACAACATAGTGAATTGCACTAAATTTGTCTTGAAAAATGTAGTGAAACGTTCAAGTGGTTGTCGGGTGCTAAATGTCCTTAGATTATCATCCGGGAGGACGTGTGTTCGAATCCCACCAAACACTACCACCTAACTTCCTGCTTTCGGTATGATGTATGGGAGACCTATGATTGGGCACTTTCCCCTTCCTGAAAGCTGTATCATTGCGTAATAAGAAATGAAGTAAAAATGAAAAGAAGAAAGTCAGTTTTTTCCTATGACACATTTTCCTTTTCGCTTCAGTCCACCTTTTCTAGCACAGGACTAATTGGGTTTCATGGAGGAATCCGCTAACAGTATTGTGAATATGGTAAACCCAGGTTCCAGGTGGGGTTTTTCTTCTTTCCTGATACCCGCGTGGCCCTTAAAAGTAGTGATATTGTTAGATCAACAGGATAACGCTCATAGTATGATTTATTTGCGTTTCAAATAACCTCTGCTGAAGAAACCCTACTCACTGCCTTCTAGTGGCGGAGGGGCTTCCCCACCAAAGTGAGAGAACGAAAAGCCAACATCCGGGCCTATACAAGGGTCGGTGAACCACTGGCTGTTCACCACTCTGAGTTGTCTAAAACATTCTGATTCCAAACCAACCAACAAGAGGCTTATGAACCACACACACCTTTCCGGCTGTGGCAGTGATCACTCGCTCAACTGGGCACTAAGGTGTATTGGCCTTAGACGTTTGACCCCGTCCGATGGAAGTATGATCCAAAGAACTGAACATATCCCCCCAAAGGACCGCGGTTTTGATGCACCACCCGGGTGCTTTACGGGTCAGGTTGCGGCTAGTCAAAGGCTCCTATTGTGAATTCCCCAAGGAAATTCGCCTACCTTGGCCTGGGCAACCTGGGAGTACTCCGCCTACAAATAAATCCTNNNNGGAAGTTTTTTCAACAAAGATGATTGTACTATTATTTGGATTATTTGGCGCGTGAAATACATACTACATACAATTTATTTGCGGGCCAGACTCGCAGTGGTCGAGATGCTCTTGATGAACAGTTTGTTGCGTGTTGTTGTAGAGAGCGACACAAACGCTTCCTCAGACGTGACTGGTGATCGTCCACAATCACTTACTAAGCGAAGAAATGTCCATCCATTCATAGTTAACCACTTGAGTTGCTTTTCTCCACTCAGTAATCTGGCAATTCGCCCGACAGAGTGCAGCTCCGCTGGTCGTAGGCTTTAAGTGGCCTACCGCTTCCTAGTCTCATCCCTGAATTGATCGTATCACTATCGGCGACGAACTAAGAACAATATAACTCACACAACCAAATGAGATTTAGGTAAACTGAACTAAATTATATGACTTTCGGTGAGATTCCGAATTCCGAATGACCTCAGCTCAGAACGTCACTTTTTGGTCTCATTAGTGCTTGGCTTATTCTGCGTTGACCTGCTTAAAAATTCGTTTAAGGAAGAGGATGATTCTGAAAAACAACGAGCCTTTGGTGATTTGATGTCATAAAACTCCAATAGATTACTGTACATTTTTACTTTTAAGTTTACTACCACTCTTTTTTATCACGGTATTCTCTCATTCAAATAGCTTCAACCTGTTTGTTAAAACATAAATATAAGCATATTGAATGCGTTGCATATGGAACAGGCGGTACGGATTTTCATCATCACATCACCTCAGAGGTCGTGTGTCTGAATCTCATCAATGCTGCCTACCTGGTTCACACCTTGACTCGTTCGACAGCTATTTGATCAAAGCCAATTACCTTCTGCCTAATTGATAGAAACAAAGTCTCCGAGGATATGATTTGGCTGGAAACTTTCATAACCTGATTATTTGTTGTACGAGAGTAATGTACCATTTAATTTGCTTTTATGATGAATTCTATACGAGATTTTTGCGAGTATCGGTCCTCGCTCATCTCAGCGCTAGCTAGAACCGATACTCGCAACAAACTCGCATAGACGGCTTGTGCTATTTTGTGTAAATTCGAGATGAGAAACGGTGTGATCAGCTGCTCCGAGTTAGCCAAGTGGGTAGTATGCCTGCGTTCTAATTGTGAGGTCCAAGGTTCGACCCCAGTTGGGTCGATGGGTTCGCATTGCTGCTGATGAGACTCAACCAGGTCGAAACAGCTTTCCGGTGCTCCCAGCCTTTCAGCTCACGCCTCATTCACACGACGAGTTCATCATAGAAACAAAGTATATATATTTCACACCAAACTTTACAGATACGGNGGGCCAAAATAACTATGGGTTAACGAAAAATATAGGTACAGAAAGGGAAAAACGAAATAGTCAACTTGGGAGAATAACAAATTTCTTGTTTGTTTACTGCACGCCAAGTTGAGCTTTTTTGTTTTTGTTTATTTTTGCGATTGCACACAGGAGAGGATGCAGTCACAACACTGACTTCGGTTCGATGTCATATCCCGCAGTGTCTCCAACCAAAGACAATCTGAATCTCTGGGGCCCCAGCCGGGGAGCCGGGAAGCCTCAACGGAAGCCTGATTCGAGCACAGTCTCCTGAACCCTCTGCGCCACGCCATATCCTGCCCACCTCGCTGTTTCTTTCAGCCTGGACCGATGACTGCGAATAGTGCACGGTATGGCAGACGGTGCCCATGAATTCGTGGGAAGTCCCCTAGTCACCTAAGACGATGAGTGAGACTATCCTGTTCCGACAGGATATCGACCGTTCGGACACAAATATTTCTGACTCAGTAAAAGGATAGAATATATATTCAAGGGAAACCGATGAGAATTGAGTAGGTGAAACAGAAATGAAGTGAGTCGGGCCCTAAAGGTTCGAAGTACAAGCTAGCTCTGCCAGCATATAGTTACATTTGGAATAATTCTTCATTTATTCCTATTAGAATATATTGCGTTTTCATACTTGATAAAGTTTGCGTTTTTCATGTTCAGACCATTTAATCTTAGCAACCAAGGTCACGCACATTTAATTGACAGTTATGCAGCCTAGAAACTGCTTAGATCCCAGTAGACAAGATATAAATTATTGTCCACACATAAAGCATTAAAACAAGTAATAAATATGATGAAACTCCACTTGATCATAGAGAAAATATTTCAGTGCATCACAATCGACCAGTACTGTAAACTATTTTCCGGTCTAATACCATGCATTAGAGGAAAAAATAATCACACAGCAGACGATTTCGCTTCAATCCAGCCACAGACTCACATTTTTATAATCTTCCCAAGTCAAACCATTTCGTAATAATGCTTCTAATAATTGTTTGCGATGGGGCAATCTGAGATCCGTCAACTCGTCGGAATCGTCCTCCGAAGCAGTCACTGTCTCTCCCAAGCTGACTGGTTTATCAGCAGATTCCTGTGGCAGTGCAGTTTCCAATTCCCGAAAGTGACTCACAAAACGTTCGAACACTGAACTCATCTCAGCAATCAATGCTTCGGTAGGGCGCAACATTTCACTTTGCTTTAGGTGATGAAAAAGTAAAAACTATATTATTATTAGTAGCATTAGTATTAGTATTATTATAGCATCGAATATATTCAAAAACTTGTTCTGAAGGTGTATTTACTCTAGGAGTGAAATATCAGTGCATACGTAGAAACATTTCCACATAAATACCCTAAAAAATACCGTTATATTCATCTATTGGATCAGCGATCATTTTGATCGATTTGGTAGCTTTTCTCATCTTATCTTATCGCTACAAAGCTGGGTAGACGATTTCATGATTTTTTGTGAGAATACATAGATCAAGACGCGAGTAGTTTGTAAACAGGCACTTAGAGACCCGGTCGGATGATCGGTGGTGAGTAGATGATCGTGTGGATATCTAAAGCGAACCGTTTATTCCCGAAAACCAAGAACGACCGAGGAGCTAAAACAGAGTTACGTAGCGCAGTGCGAAAGTATTCCAACTGCTACAATTCTGAAGGTGGAAGAAAACTATCCTCACCGTATTTTACTATGCAACCAGCAGAATGGAAAACATATGGAAAAACTTTTATAAAATAAATATGCATTTTCCAAAATATTTGTTCTCTCCTCTGGAATTTTATCTCCTACGCAGTAAGTGGGATTGTTCAACTCGAAAAAAGCCAGTTGGTAAAATTCCTAGAAGAGTTTTGTGTTGGCCTATATTAGTGGATATTGTAGTCCGTATTTGAGACAATTTCAAAGTTTTACTTTGATGATCCGTTTACCGAACCCGCTTAGAAATAGTGCGTGTATCATAGACGAGTCAAGAGTTCGTCAAGTGTCATCATTGCTTGAGCATTTTCCATTCCAAATTTCCCATACAACGCATCCTTCCACAACTGCTTCATCTGTGGTGAGTCTCTACCACCACTTAAGTAGCATCGGATTCAGAACTTATCCTCCCCCTATGCCGGCTCAAAAATCACACGACCGATCGGGTTCATTTATCGATCTAGCTAGCTAGCCCGAGAGAGAAACCACACCTTGTCTACAACCTCGAGTCTTTATCAGGTCCGGTGAACTTCGACTGGACAGCAGAAGTGCCATCACCACACGGAAGGACTGGAAGTGACAACAAGAGCATCACAAAAAGTATAGGACAATGTGAAACGATGGGGCAATCGCACTATCGTACTATCCACATAACAAAATGACATCCTAAAATGATATTGTTACATCTTAAATTGATATTCAAACATCTTAGATTAAAAAAGGTATTGTTTAAAAGGAAAACAGTTCATGATCTATTCACAAAAATCCTGTTTAGACATGTAATCTGCGCTGCACGATACAAATCGTCACAATGCTCCTCTGAGGCTTCCTCTGAGGCTCCGGACAAAAGATTGGATGGTAACAGTCAACGAACAAGAGCTGAAAAGCTTTGATCACAATTGATTTGGAGCCTAATTGATAGTTAGATCGCTGAGAGCTCGTTCTGCGCAGTACTTAATGTAAATTTACGCTTACATCTAAGTTTATTTTAAGTAGTATCGAACTGGAAATCCCAGGAAGTGACACCCACACGAGAAGAATTTATCATAAACAAGCCTTGGCTATTTCCCCTGACCGTGTGAGAAAGTATTCAAATAATGGAGTTATACCCTTAAGGTAATATTTGTGTCAGGATGAATGGCTTAGATTAAAACAGAAATACGGTGTTGTGTGCCCGAGCGTATAGAATCAGTATTACTAATCAAACTACGGAAGATACATAACGAATATGTTTTACATGTCACAGTTCTAGGAATTGCATTAACCCCTCCCCCCCCACACACACACACACTCGTGAATGTGTGGGATAAGTGCCATTTTCTCTCTCTCTCTTCATGTTGACTTTCCGGTAGCATGTATATGTACACACATGCACAAAAATTAGTCCGTCGGTGCAACTTGACATTCGAGAGCATCACTTTTAAGGTTCACTCACATTGCAACTCATTAGTGGTACACATCTAGGGGTCTATCCAACATTTGTGTCCTCGGAACGATCAGGGTTTGAATTCTTTAACTAGTCTCCTTGATAATAATAGTTCGTCGGTTATTGGCTTGACATCCTCGAATGAATGAATTTCCCACTAACTCCACCAAAATTATCTTCTATCGTAACAGATCTCCCGAACAGGTTTGACTGGACGTCTCCGATAAAAATTACCAGACTTGAATTTCAATTTATGATTTGACTTACAACTGCTTATGAGTAGCGGGGCGAGACAGGTCTCATTTTGTTGTAAATGGTTATAATGTTAATAATATAGCGATGTCAATAGAGAACTGCATTCGTCGACGTTTCGTTTACCGTGGGTAGCCTTTCTCAAGGCAGGTTTACAATCAAACGACTGAGGGAAGGATATCAAGTCAATGGATATTTTATTGTGTGTGTTTATCTGTGGTGAGCTGAATGATTCGTTGTCTATCATACTAACCCCCATTATCAGATGGGGTCAAGTGGTATCTTGATCTTTATCGTGATTACAGGTTATGGACGTTAGGGTAGTCCAAATGCTCGGGATCTCGATTCCGGTGTTTCTGTTGGGTGTTAATGGCCAAAACTTCGGCATACGAGTGTTCAGTGCATGTTCGAAATCCGATTTGGAGTATTTTCTGGTTGTCATAGTCTATGGTGTGACCTTCGGCCATGGCGTGAAGAACGATCGCTGAGTCTCGTAGTTTTGCCAGAATCGTCTTGTTCGAAGACCGGCGTTTTTCTTTTCTCGTATGTTCGGCTATTCTTGTTCTAAGCTACCTACTGATCTGCCCAATGTTTGTACTCTTCTGGGCATTCTTTACAACTGATTTTTTAAATGCAGCTATTTTGATCTTGAAAATCTCTTGCAAAGCCTCATTTTGGTTCGAATAGGAATTCTATGGGTTCCCTTCTCTCAGACCCCAATCTGACTTTCCGAAAACTTAAGTGTTGATTTTAGTCATAATCTTCACAATTCTCACAGTGGAATTGTTAATACATTTCTCGAGTCAAACTTTCACAACTTCTATGTGTTAAATAATACATTTCTGTTTATCTTGATTTGATTTTCTACCAAGAAAACGGGATCATTGTCTTCTGATTATGGAACTAACTCATCCTTGGTTCGTTAAACTGAATAACCTTACGGGAAATTTTTATTCACATTTCTAATCGGAATTTGTGCTACCCGATCAGACAGGAATCAATACTCCAGACGTCGGATGCATACCTCATTGGAATTCATCGATCTGTTGGGCGAAAACAGGGCGGTATCTCTTTGGGCGCTCCCACTCCTGGACTGCCGATCTTGTGGTACACTACTCGCCCATTCATGCGGACGGGATTTACGCGGGTTCAAAGCCATAGGCTGTAACGGAAATGAGGATGGTAATAAATGAAACAATAATTTGAAGTTTGTATGTCGATTGTGAAAAGTTCAGTAGCCTCAGTTAGATTGGAACCCACGCATGGACGCCGACATACAAACTTCAAAATCTGTCAAACAACAATTTTAACAATGATTTGAAGGCTTTCGGTAAAATAAAACTCAACGGCTCGATCGGGTAGCAGATTTGGAATAGCTAATAGCTGAATTGTAAACTGTACAGTATACATGCATATTGCATTCCCATTTCTTTGTAAAATGGATGTCCAACACCACTTACGTGCGTTAACACATTCAGAGAGTGGATATACATGTATTTATTACAATAAGTAATATATGACTGACTGGACGAAATTTCCCTGGAAGTACACGACCGGTTTCGCGGTTCTTGCCGATCGTTAGGTATGCGTATCGGGTAATCTTCTGTCACTTCATTCATATACTTGTACCCAAGAAGTGTATTTTTGTATCAACAACATTAGTGGAAAATTAAATTAGGAAATTACGTACAGCAACACACTTAGATGTGAAATTTTTAAAATGCAAAACGACAGCTTTCTGAATTAAAGAAACGTTTGTTGCATGTGGTAGGAATACTTGAGATCAGCAGACAGAAAACATCCATGGTATTTTAGATGCTGTAGCCTTACAACGGTTGTTACCATTCAAGATGATGTGACTAGGTGATCCGAAATATATGCATACTATTCCCATACATCCATCATTATTAAAAAATGCATTTTCTTGGCCAACCTTTCACTGGTCAGACCAATTCAGTCAGTTTACATATTCGACCGGTGAACTAGGAATAGGAAAAACAAAAACTCATTAGGAACAAATTCAGCTGCCTTTGGTGGTTTGCTGCAACTATGTTCAAGCTCACAGAGGAGCCTGGCAAGGTTAGTTACAACAGTATGTGTGGAGGGTTAATGAATTGGAAGCGACAGGTTGATACAACTAATCAAATAAGTTTCGAGAGAATGTAAGGAATGTGTTACGCTTTCTTCGAAACACTTTGTTTGCCGCAAAATTTTGGTAAATGTCCATTTCGATGAATTGCATGCGAGGTAAAATATTGCGCAAATGTAAGAATTTGAGGGATCTACGAATCGATTTTAACTATTTTCGAAACAACACAGTGATGATTAATGCGGAAGCATGTATTTGGGTTTCACTTTCAATTTTTACAACTATTATTTATGTACTTTCGTGAGCCAGTTTTGGCGACTGTCTATTGGCTGTTCATTTGACTAAAAGAGCAGGATGAAGATTGGGCTGTTGGAAGCAGGCTCAAGGGGAAAATGAAGGATTCATGTAGACTGAGGTTGCAATAATATTGAGTCGATGCAAGAGTGTCACTGTTTGCGATAATCAGCCATATCACTCAGTGCTTCTAATCGCCGGTTATAATTATCTAATGGTCCCCTTCCAGGGATCCTAACGAGACCTATGTGACTAAGCCTCCTGGTTAGGGTATTCATACCTAAATTCCAGGTCTTAGTTTGGCCGCCTTTGGTCTGTTTCTATCTACTGCCTGCCCATCACCACGATACTACACCTTGATGTGGTGTGTTCGTTTGCGTGCCTCCATGACCCTGTGGGTTATACAGAATGTCTCCTCAGCCGCAGATCCAATCATGCCTGAAAGGTCAATGGGTAGACGCCAGACGAAACTCAGTCTCACAAGAACAGCTACTAGGGCACCTCCTGGCTTCCTTCTTCTATCTACACTCGCCCCTGGAGGGGACACTCCGGCAAATAAACACGGTAAGGGGAAGTTTACCTGTCGATAAAGCCCCGCTAGATGGACGTAGAAGCGGGGTAAATGGGGACTCCTCCTGACGGTGGGAGAAGTCTTCGCTGGACTGCTACCGCCCTCCCAAGCTGGGCAGCCCCCAGCCAATAAGGTGCTATCCCGTCTACTTTCCGCTTGTCTCACTGAGTGCATGAGACTAAGGGCCGATCCCGAAAAGCGGACCGACAATCAACTCACCAGCAAACAACACACTTTACTGGAACCCAATGATCTTGCAGGACGGGTCTCTAGAAGCTCCCAAACGGGTGCTCCGTGCACGCTCCCGCGTTGGATTTACGATCCACTGCCTTGTGGGTCAAACTTTTGAGTCAAAGGCTCCGGTTAAGGTTCCCAAAGAAAAAACCCTTCGGTCGGTGTGGGCTGCCGCGAAGCATGCTGTGACCATTTGAAAAACCGTCTTTCTCATCTGTCTGGTTCTTCTTCTCAATCCCAAATAATCCCAGGTGCCTCCTGTTTAAGAGACCCATCGGATATCACTCATCGTTCAACTAATGGGATCAACTACTCAGAGGCTATCAGATTCCTGAAACCAATATCCCCTTTTTACTTAGCTGCACTCAATGTTCGCACACTCTACAAGAGCGGTCAACAAGCTGCCTTAGCTAGAACCTTTGAAATCTTTCATTTAGATGTGTGCTGTGTCTCCGAAACATACATACAAGACCGTACTTCAATCATCTTGCGTTCTCCAAATCCAGCCTCATCCTCACGCTTCACTCTTCACTCTTCGAGTGTCAGGCGATTTGGCATCTGAAGCTCGCACTGTTGCTGGTGTTGGGATTGCGCTAAGTGTCAAGGCCGAACGTTCCCTTCTCGACTGGATCCCGGTTAGCAGCCGATTTTGCGCTGTACGTCTGGATGGCTCAGTACGGATCAACAGCCACAGAACGAAGCGTCGTAGTTTGTTCGTCATATCTGACTGTAAACCAACTAAATGCAGTATGTGAGAAGTGAAGGATGAGTTCTACAAGGACCTCTCTCAACTGCTCCAAAGTGCTCGGTCAACGGATATCGTGGTAATCACGGGAGACATCAATGCTCAAATGAGACCTCTGAACGAATCAGAAAGGACATTTGGTAGTTCACATGCAATTCCAGCCAACAGAACTGACAACGGAGAACGCCTACTCCAACTTTTCGCTGACCACGGATTGTTTCTGTCAAGCATGAACTTCTCACACAAAAAACAATATCGCTTTACATGGAGACCTACAACCGCTTCACAGTGCTGGTCTCAAATTGACCACATTACCATCAGCCACTGCTGGTATGGATCCATTGAGGACCACCGCTCCTACTGGTTAACATTCGTGAACACGTACCATGCTCTGCTACGAGCGAGATTCTCTCTAAGCCTGATAAACAACCGCAGAAAGGCAACCAAAAACGGATGCTCACAATACAGTATCAGCGGAGGTTGCAAATCGGCCTTCGAAGCGGAAATACCAGATAGCCTCTCAACTCAACCATCAGCCGGAGGACTCAAGGAAAACTGGACAGCAATCAAAAAAGCGACCCAAACGTCGATCAAAACAATGGCAAATTCTGGTGCACAATCAAATAAAAAAACGAGGAATCTCCCCGACCTCGATTGCCTTGTTGAACGCACGGAAGGCTATTCCTTCCAATTAAAAATACGACAAGCGCGCAAATCCGTTAAACGCCAGCTCATCAAAATTCTGAGCAATGACCGCAAGAAGTGGTGGGTAGGGAAGTGTAGAGAGATGGAGATTGCTGCGGCCATCGGTG
>UZAN01040160.1:0-37516 GCA_900618425.1 Echinostoma caproni
AGTGTCAATTCCTACGCCTCAGTCGATAGCGATTGAGTTCAATTATATGAAATTTGTTTACGAATTGTTCTGTTCGAACTAGTTTGATTTGCTATTTCTAGAAATGTTCCAAGAACATTGATGTGCTGAGATTTCAGGTGAAGAACAATTAAATTCTGGCCACCGTTAATTACGAATATCAAACACGAGTTCAGTGTTGTTCAGATAAAGTGATTTGTAGAGCACTCTGTCTTCATTTCAAGGCTATTATCTCTTCCAGAGAAACTGAGTAGCAACAATAACAATTCCGTTATAATCAAACGACTGTCTAGAAGGAATTATCCACCTTTTCACCATATACGGTTTAAGCCCCCAAGTTTTTGCTATATTTATATCTGGCCTACCGAAAAGGATCTGTCCGTTTCTATCACAACAAGTTTCTACCGGTAGGCATAAGTTTATTTGGCGTGCCCCACTATTTTTCATTACTTAATGTATACATACTGACGTAACAAATTAACTAAAAAATTGAATTCATGCTATGCTTATGTATGAAGCGATAATGCAGCTGTTGCACATGCGATTCGTTAATCACCTGATTTACTTCTATCGTGTGCCTCCCAACTGAGGCTAGAACATTTGTCTAATATTCTGTTAGGAACAAAATTGAGCCCTTCTTGAACTGGATAAGGACTGGGAATGAAAAGCTGACTACCTACGAAAACATCGTAAGAAAAAGGGCATATTGGGAGTTCAGAAAACCTGGCCCTTCTAGTCCTAAACCAAAATTGAATCTGAACATGATGATTTTCTTGTATATGGTGCGATATTCGAGGAACAATGCATTACGAGCGTTTGAAACCGAATGAATAACTCATTTCGGAGAAGTATTGTCAGCAACTGGACAATTTAAAGAGAGCAGTCCAAGAAAAGAAACCGGCGATGTTTAAAAGGAAGAACCTCATACTGCATCATGGTAACGAAAAACCTCATGCTGCTTTGGGAACTCATCATAAAGATGCAGAGCAAAGCTGAGAAATTCTGTCGCATCCAACATACTCCTCGGAGTTAGCACCATCTGACTATCATATGATTTTTTCCTTACAAATATTTGAAGGGCAAAACATTTAGAAACATTTAGAATATTTCGGAATTTGATAATCGAAATTACGCGAAATGGTTTCCGCGACCTGTTTTGATGATGCAAACAAATTTGATTTCAAGTCAAGTTAGTCAAGTTAAACGTATGCTTTCTGCACCCCGGGAGATCAACATTCAACATCAGTGCTTCATCTGCGTATGTAGTTGAGCTCGTTTGGGTCGTAGATTGTGTATATCACCCTTTTTAGGTCAACGACACATTGTAGTGGAACCATCCCCTTTGATGCCTTACGATTATGTCTAAGGCTCTAGCGAATGAACAAATGTATTTGATGGCTGCTACATTTGCTCTTTATCCTGTTGGCTAATTTGATGCTCTCTCTGTAAACCTCGTTAGGGGAGCATGAGCTGGAAATATATTTTAGAAACGCTTAAAAATAGGTTTTGTACTTATAGATCAAGGAATTAAATACTCGTTTGTATCAACAAGTCTATCTCTCCTTGCAGGATGTCTGGAATAGAAGCGTGTTCTCCGACTGCGAAAATCAACGCATGAAAAGTGGGAACCGCCTTAGTGTTTTCGCTTCGTCACGTAAATGAACCAGTCAGGAATATGCTCTCTTCGCTTTGGCTTTTCTATTCAAGATTATAGTAACCACCCTATAAACAGATAAGACTACTCATTAGTGTGGCTGAGTGACCCCTGTGATGTTACTCGTTTTATACAAATAAGTCTCGGCTCTTAAAACCTGCCAGAGAAAACCAAAACTCACGCCAAAGGGAGCAAGGGATTTGTTTACAAAACATACGGTGGGGATAAAACGTTATTTTTTCCATGATCGACCAAACTTTCTATTAACCCTTTATGTCATCTCTAAATACCTAGTTAAATATGCTATGCTTTACTTCAAAAGTACAGTTTCGTCGGTGATTCAAGTACCATCACTGGAGTGACTTCCAATAAGTCTATTTGGTTTCGTGATAAATAAGGTAACTAATTGAGTGCAATTGTGAAATTTGGTCAAAGTTACACAATATTAAGCCAACGAAAGAACAATTTGTGCACCGTCTGCGTTTTGCCAGGAATAAGCAAAACCCGCTAACGTTTGCCTGCTTTAACTGCACTCTTAGTTATTGGTAATAATAGTAGTTTATTTGCGTGAAAAAACACGACTAATGTATTTTCCTATATTTCCCTGGTAAGAGGTATTCCTGGCAGCAAACTTTCTTTCCACTTAATCTTACTATGATCCGTAAACTATTTTATTGGATCAAAGATTCGTCCTTTTGTGATTTCAAACTTATTCATTGCTATCATTTCTAATCACTACTACTATTGATTCACAACGAATCGTTTGAAACATTGAAATGTATTAATCCGTCTGAGGTACAACCAGGCCACCAATAACACGTTTTACTACAACACGGGTGACATGATTACCTTTTACCCTTTGCAATCAGCTCCTGATATCATCCCCTTGTGACTTAGTTGATTTTACCAATTGAATGTTTGTATGTGTAACTGAAATGACATAACCAGTTCCCAGATAAATCGCAAACCTCCGTGAGGTGAGTTCTGAAAGGCTGAGTTAGGAACCTTTATAGTCTCCGGATCAATCATTGTTTGTTGGAGGCATGCTTCGTTAGGAATGTGTAAAGCACAGATTTATAGTTAGCATTTCTGTTCTATTGAAAAGGTCCCTAAACAGTTAGTTAAACTGTGCTACTATACACTAAGCTCACTGTGTTACGTCAGGATCGGATAAAGGTGCCAGTGCCGTTTACATTATTTTGCCAGACTGTATCATCACTTTGGGATAATTCACTCGGTAGTTTCTTATGGCAGCCAAAATACTGGGGTTTTGTACGCTCATGGGAACCACTTTACTGCTATCTTTGATAAAGAGCGAATTCCAGTGTTCTCCTTGATTTCCATTAATAGGAATGTCGCTTTCTGAACTTTTGTGACCTGCAACAATTTAGATGATATATTTTATTCCTTGTTAGATAACTTATTTGAAACAGACATTATTTATTTTTCCAGTTTCACTGGAAACCAAGTTATAATTCCTACATTATGTCCCAATCAAGTTGTAATATTCAAGTATCCTCACGCAAATAAGGCCAGTTTTACGTGTTTCCTAAACTACAAGTTGAGTGACATTTCCATCTGTTTCATACTGCACTCGTATATATTTGATCTCGTAAAACGAGTTAATGCTCCTTTTGGTCCTAATATTTGGCTGTACAATCTTCCGTAGCCCCGCCTTTGGAACATATATTATTCTTTTCGAATTATGCTATGTGCTTTTCTTTTTGGATTTTCACTGATTGCACTCTTCCTGTCTGATATTTTTGTTCTAATTTTATAACAAGTGATGGAACTCAAACCGTCACCTTCTTCACACAGATTCACTCGGCGTGTTCGCAGATGGGCTTGTTCATTCAAGAATATCTTTGGTAATTTTACAAGTTTTACCCGTTTCAATGTCGCCAATCAGTCTGCGATGAACAAGAGAGGTTTTGAAACCTATGAACAATGAATGCTCTCCAAACAACTTTAAACCTTCTTCGTATTGTAATAGAGCTAACGAGAAGAGTACGGACCGCCCGCAGTCTGCTGGTAGATTCTCAAAATCTTCGTCTAGTGGTTCGATTTTTTTGTGGAACAAATTGAAGTAAGTGATTACATAACCAGACCCAGAATATCTCTTTGGTTTGCATTCACCTTGTTAAATGCACAGTGCAAAATATTGAGGTCAATTATTCAGTCCACAAAGCGGATTGCTAAAACACACCTCTATGGTTTATTTGAAGTATTTGACAAAAAGTAATAACCACATGTGATATGTTTGAATGGACAATTTCACGAGGTAGAAATTTAACCGAAGCATGCAGATAGTGAATAGCAAAACTCACAAAACGATGACATAACAGTTGGTTAATCCATTGGACTAATGCAACAAACCCATTATTCGCTCATTTCCTTCAACCCCAATCCGGACACAAAAATCGGTAACTTTCGGTGTAGCTTCATTTTATGAAAGGAAATACATTTTTACAACGCTAAACCAGAAAAGAGATCAGTTAAATGTGATTTCGGTAGACCTTATACCCAGTAAAGTGATAACTCAACTAATTCTTGTATTGCATTGTATTGTATTAAAACTTTGACGAGTTGTGCGTAAGCCTTCAGCCAAAAAGAGAACATTTTCGCAGTACTAACACAAAAGGGAAAAAGGTGGGTATAAACCAGGCAACAATGCCGATTGTCTAATCAATGCATTAGAAATTTCAGAACGAACACTGAACTTGTCAGAGTGTGTTTCCGGACAAACTAGGATACGAAACAGTTTCTGTAGGCAGATATCCGTGATGGGATGAGTTCGTGTTTCGAACGGGTGAGGAATGAAATTTTCATGCATACAGGTCAATATGTTAAGGATGGATACAATCAGATAGAATGTATTATCATCACACCTTTTCAAAATATGAGCATGACACTTATTGCCAATCATAACGTATAAATAAACTTGGGAAACTCGGCTGATCAGGGATAGATCACGCCACAATAGACTGAAATCGGCCTGCTGCAAACCAGGGAAAATCACAAGGGAGCAGTAAAAGGAAAACACGTTGTTGAACATCGTTGTCACCAACAACTTAGAACATAAGTGACGCCATGTAGTTATCTGAAAGAACAGTATTGTCAGCCTGCGAGTAACAGTTTGGTATGTAAAGACCAGCGAAAGTTAATTTATAATGTCAGACCTAGGTACTTCACATAGCTGACCCTTTTCATCGGTGTTCTTGAATCTGCACATTGTCAGAGGGAGATGGGAAACAGATTATTCTAGAAATACAATCAAGACATTTCCGGGATTAATATTCAGACCAGATAAATTGGAATACCTAAAGAGGTGAGATAAGTTTGTGGTATATGCAACCAGTTCTGCTTCGTTATGTACGGAAGCAGAGATAGCGAAACCGTCAGCATATTACAATTAACTTTGGACAATGAAACGATTGAAGCTTATTAAGTAAGCGAAAATGGGCACCGAGTCAAAGGCGCCAGAATTATCAACCAATAACGCTTCACCAACCGTCATAAACGCATTTTCCGAGTTTGGAGTGACTGGAACTCCAAACAACTTCCTTAAATTTTCATATAAATGATTTTGTGAATACAACGGTGGTAAACAAAATTAGCTTAGTCATTCCAGGGGCGTGCTCATTTTCTTAGGAGCATTATGAGTTGGTTTCTTTGTTAAATCAAACTAATCAGCATATGCTTTCACTCGTATTATAAAAACAAGCATCAAATGAGAAAATCAATTTGTTCAACAGGGATAGGAAAGTAATGCGGTGGATGATGGTCCATCATCCGTAGCGTACAGGTATTGACCAAACTCGTGCAACAACCTGATTTTCATCACATTTGTTCCTCTCAATGCTTTGTTTTTCCAGCCTCATTCACGGGATTGAATATGCTATTGGCTTACGTCAGACGCAANTATGCCAATAAAATGTACCATTTCGCGATTTTGACGACGGTTGCTGGCGCATCATTCAGTTTGGGCATGGTGACACTCCAGGACGCTTATTCAACGACCCGCACACCTCAAGGTCAACTTTTGAAGATCAACTTGTGTGGTACTTTGGACTATGTTTTCAGTTCTTCCAGTATTGTAGATAATGCGTGAGTTGTTTTCAGCCAAATAATTTATCAATATACTTAAGCTAGAATATTTTCATTAATTTGCTTATTTTCTATGCACTGAATAAAAAGAGATAAGCAATTTACAATGCAATTTACAATCTGATGGGCAGGAATCATCTTTAAAAAAAACTTCCATGCTGCTTGGTCCAAAGTATTTTCAAACTCAGAGCTGTAACTTTGGAAGTACTATAAATTTTATCGCGACACTCAAGGTCACGCAAATTCAAACGGTGGCAGAAAAGAACTAAGAACATAGATGTTGGAGATAAAGTCAATAATGAATACATTTTACTCATAGTCATCTATGTATAAGTATGATATTGCAAGCTGAAAGGTGATATTGCATGAGTTTGGCCAACACCTGTATGTATGAAACAATCGAGGGTGCTACTGGTAAATTTAATTTTATACATTGTGCTGAACACTCCATTTATTCGTGAAAAAGTAAGCAGTCAATAAACTTCTTTATATATTTAGTTTTACTGAACAACGTGACTATCTGTGCGAAATCCGAGGGTGACTGTTTCAACGATGTAATAAACATACCAACAAATTTCGCAGTCAAGGTCTTTGAGTACATACTGATTCATATGTTATATTCACTGTTTTGACGAGTTTAGGGGTGATGATTCAAAAATAGTTAATCTGAATTAAAGGCGGATAGTTACTTGCGATGATGAGTTAAAGTAATTTCCTCAATAAACTTATAAATATTAGTTAAACGAAATGAAATTTAGTCTGGTGTAAGAGGGATTCCATCTGTAACAGAAAAAACTCTTGAGTCGCGCGTGTTGGAACTTGGGGTGCTCATAGACAAAACGTATAGAAATAGATGACCAAATTCAGGACATTTAATTTCAACTATGCGTGTATTACGTCGATACAGTTGATTGGATTTATTTCTCCTGTCCACGATATCCGTCTGAATGAGACTGAATTGCATGTCCTAATAAAAAATCAGTCGGCCCTCTTTCGTATTTATATACCTGACATTCGTTGGCAATGCTTGTCACTCAGCATCCTGATTGATTTTTTAAACTCTGCTGGTCTGTCCGTTTACCCCATTTTAAAAGTTCTCAGGGTACAATATATTCAGATGAGCCTCACTCAATCCAACCACTAAACCAATGAGCCCATGACTTCAACCCAAAAATAAACTCTATTACGGTGATCACAAACTCAAAATCATTTAATTTCGAAAATTACAGATTTTTAGGCCTCTTTTTCAAAGCGGTATATTCATAAAAGCTAAAACATTCATAACATCAACCTTATGGTTGAAATGATTCTTTATTCTATTCGTTTTCAATTATGTTTAAATATTTCGAATAAGAATTTACTCATGACTAAAACAGGAACATAATTATGTAGTTCCAATATTCGCTAATTTTGGGCAACTACACGGTCTGGCTGACCCCATTTAGCCAAACCCAAATGAAATTCACAATGAGAACCCAGTCTCCAGGCCTTCCAAGTGGTTAAACCAAGCTCAGTAGATCAAAATTGTTTAGTTTCATCGGAGCAAGAACAATACTTTACATCTATTGCAGGATCCCAAAGAGATTTGAGCAAATTCAAAATGTACCACTTTTCATTCCTTGTTACCCTATGTGATGTGACGGTTATTTATTTGATGTGGCACACAAATATATAGGATTTATAATTTCTCCAAACATACCCGTCATATTTGCGTCTCACACGTTCCCCACTGCGAACGATTGTGTAGCTGATGTTCCTCGGGAACGTGTTTTGAGGGTTATGTTACCTGGGGTTAAATCAGTCAAAATGTATTCTCAAAGTTCCCAATCTCATGGTAATGTACAACTTTCTATGGGGAACAGTTACAAAAAGGTGTCACATTTCTGCCTTCAGACCTGCACAGAGGTAGTGACAATGCTGACTGGTTGCTGTCTTTTTGGAATGCCTGCTTGATGTTTGTGAAATGTTCTTTTCTGAAAACGTGATTACAANAAAAAAAATACAATAAACGAAAGTCTCGATTCATGCATATTCCATTAAAATAAACGTATAATGCGTTCTTTCAACGACAGTGCATTTGCTATCCTTCTAGCGTTCCGTATACGAATGAGAACACAAACGCACAAACGACCACAGAGTAATGAATAAACTAGTTTCTTTTATGTTTACAATACACACCATACACGGTTGATGTGAATTATAAAAGTACAACAAGGGAACGCTTTTACCTTGCATGAAATGGTTAGTTTCAGTCAAACGTGAATGTAAATGCTCTCGCTCTCTCTCTGAACGGAAACGGATCATTGGATTAGGACAAAAAAAATAATGTTTCATTCGGTCCCACGTTTTGTCACATTGTTTTATCTTTCTGTAGATGTACCGTGGGGAAATACTTCTTTACACAATAGACAAAACTATATCGCGCACAGCCTACTCCGATTTCCCCGGAGGATTTATGGTTAGAATTATTCGCTATGGTCAAACTGATGTGGGATTTGCATAATTACATTTTACTTGCAATTTGTACAGCATGCAGAAAAGTATTTTTGGACGGATCTGCCGACGAGAAAAGCAGTATGGCTACGCAGCATCACAGCATACCTTTCAAAAACGTAAGTCAGTATTAAAAAAAAAACACCAGCTTATCCATGTCAAAATGGAAACTTATCCTTGTCTGAATCTGACATTTAATCGTAAAGGAATATTCCTCTATTAAATGGATGAAATATTCTGGGAAAGCGGTCGTGGAATTTTTAAACATTGGTTTACCTTGGTCTCAATTGTGCAGAAGTATTGTTTTGTAGTGTAGCAAATTTGTTCAAAACTTGATGATCTAACCTGAGAGAGATTAATGGTTGTTCTTTTTGTGAAGGAAAGAGAGAGGAATATATCGGACAAGATTAATGTCAATCACAGCAAAAAACAACACAGATGAACCACAGGGTTTCTCTATTCTACGCAAGAAAGCAGGCAGATAAACTTAAGTCCGATGATGGAAAATATGCTTCGTTTAAGCCGTGGGCAAATATGGAGAGTGATAGTAGAAAACTTTCACAAGAGCAGATTTTTCAAAAAGTACGTTTACTGCCAATTACTGCTGGTCTTGAAACACTCAAGTCTAGTCTTCAACACATTCTTTCTTGAGGATCCCAGTGACACTATGTAGAATTTAGTGAGTAATGAAAATACACTGTTCATTGGAAACGTTCCCGAGAAACGTGTGCCATTTATTTAGATGAGACTGATATAAACATTTGCTAAAATTATTGGCAAAAGTAATCAATTGACGGGTGAAAATGAGTGAAATTCAAATAAAAGTAACAACATAAATGAATACTTTGCTTGATGGTTTGAACTAGTGCTGATATGCGTAAAATCATGGGGATAACCAGGTTGACCTTTGGGACTGATGTACACATGTCGTTAGGATTAACTGGGCTTCCAATCCAACTTGATGACGGCAACAATGGCCACTACAAGTATATAGGGATGGTAGCCGATTTCACTGAGGCCCCATTGGATGCCGTACCACGTGCATTCAAAGGCCTTCAACAGCTTAAATAATACCTTGACAAGAGACTAGTACTCGGCATGAATAAGGCATAAAAACTTAGACCACATTTGGCTTTCAACAAATTATTCATTTCCAATGTCAACCGAGTAAATTTCATTTACATTGGATGTTACTGCCGAAAGTAGCGAATTGGTATTACGTGACTATAAGTGGAGGATGAATAATGACACCGTAATACTTAGAAATCCAACGCCCTCTTCAAACTGGTAGTAAAAAAGATAAACTGCGTGAAATATGGTCCGGAAAACACTGACGGAATATTTGTGAAAAGCGTTGCAGATGCTATTCATACTGTTAGAGCAAATCGGGCGTACTCTATCCGATTATTGAAACTGATTTCCATTGATCCGTCAATTTAGCGGTGTGAGTGGCCTGGGCAAATGACAAAAGCTGTCATGTTTGTACGTTTATTTGTTGTCATATTAAGCAAAACACAAAATGCCACCTGTTTTCTCCACAGACAGTAATATTGTGGCTTGAAGCACTTTCGTGCCATTATCCTAAATGTTCAGTTCTTGTTGATTCACGTCACAATCTGTTTTGGTGGTTTTTGATTGAATATACTTTGCTTAACAAATTATTGCCTGTCACTGATATGTTCTCCTGTATTTGACAGCTGTTTATAATATGCATACATTTCTGATCAAAATCTACGAAGCAACTTCTATGTGCTGCATTCAATCACTGACCGTAAGATTGAAGTTTCCAGAATAGTATATCCTAACATCACTCTGGGATCATTTCTTAGTTTACCCATCACACCGTAACATATTACCAATGTGATTAAGAACGGGGTGTGAAATAAACGAACACAGAATACAGATGATAGAAGTGCTGTGTCTCGCCCGTTAAACGATTGTGATGATCAACTTTCATTATCAAATAATACGATAATTATTGGATAGTCAGAGATAAAAGGCAGGCACAATTAAAGTGAAACTTGGATCTTACTGGATATTTAGTAGAGTATGATCACGTTGTAGGGAGACTAAATTCAATTGCAAGCTTTCATTAGTTCTTACTTTTCAGCTTAGTATAGGTCACATTGTGTAACCATTCCCGGACAAATTCTCACTACGGTCAAAGAGCAATTGGTAAATGCTAAACTACTTTGAATAGATGCTGTCACGCCCTTTAGAATATCAATCGCAGCATGTATGTTTCAGTGCTATCTGCTTCAACGTCATCATCATCACCCGTGAACCAATCAATTTTAAAGAAGTTGTGTTATCCGCGATACAAATCAGAAATGGTGATAAGATCGTCGGAATGATGATAAAATTCCCTGATGCTTTAAAACTGCCAGCAAACGATTGAAAACGTTGAGTGACCCGCGTTGTGCTATCCCAAAAGACACTGAATTGAATGCTCAAGGGATTCCATTTGTTCCTGGGTTATGCGTTGCACCGGTACTAAAAAACGGGAATCCCTCCTAGCCATAGTGAATGGTACCAGAAAGAAATAAAACCCGATGACCTAGTTTTGTATTATGATCGTCAGCCAACCTTCAGGCAGATTCAGTGCATCTAGATGCTTTTCTGTTAGTCGTCGATCTTCCTCTAAGTAAGTAATAATATAGCAAGGAATATTGATGAAGAATAAGTTTGTAATCACGTCATTTAGAGAAATGTTATATTTTTAGACAAATGTTAAAAGCGCACTATTGTAGGGATTATGTTAGGGTGTAGGGATTTATTATACCTGATAGGGAAGCCAGTTGATTTGCATCGACGAAGCTGTGAAGAATTTCAGGCAAATCATAATGTTGGATGAGTAAGTACAGACCAGAATCTGAACTGTGTTTTCCATATGGAAGCCATAAAGCACTGAACTGAATGGGGATTGGTTCTCAATTGGTTTTGACTGATGATACTCTCGGGAAAAGGGTAAGACTTTATCGTTTGAACTGCAAAATCAATTATAGAAACTGGAGTCAAAAGGAAAGAAGTTCATGTAATTAGTTTTCATGTAAAATGAGTTGTGGAATACTAATAATTCATCTGTCTAATGAGTAAATGCACAGCACTCTGCGTGCTACGTGCTGAGCGCAATGGCTTTGCACCACGGACGAAACCCAACAAAGTTGGTAGAGTTCTTAATTGCATCCCAGTTTCTTCTTCTCAACCTTGAATCGGTTTTATCTATGGGATTCAGAACTCTTTACTTGTGAAAAGTGCCAATCTTTTCGCATCGTATATGAAACTGTTTCATTATTATGTGTGCAAGATGACCCCAATAAAGAAGACAGCAAAACCCCAATTACGCAATCGTGATTGTACGTTGTATATGAGGGCTCCAGGCTGACGAACCGATTGCCACATTAAAGAATGAACTGCTATGGTAGCTTACGTACACACCAAAGCATATCACATTCACTGAGGATGATAGTACGGGAACATGCATCATCAAAGGACTAATCCCTTGGTACTCACTCTTTGTTATATTTCATTGAGTTTTATAATTGCTGAATCACCTGGGAGATACCAGTGGTATGAACAGTTCACCTGATGTTGCTTCTTCACGAATGTGCATTCATCCGGATGAAGGATGAATTAATTTTAACACTTGATTTTGACTAGAATATTTGTCTATTTTGAAGGATATTCTCGGTTGATCTGATGTTATTGCTATTTCGCTGCGTAGCTCGCGTAGAGCAATGTAAATCTAAAGTACGAAAACGGGTATAGCTTCCTTGTAACATGAGTAGAGTGGATAGAAGTGCCTGCGAGGTCCAGGAAGGTAGGGATCTTCTCAATGTGATAACCGGCGTCAACCTTCAACGAAATGCTCATTTTTTCTTACCCAATGGGGTGATTTCTGTAGTAGTGGAGAACTGCTCAGCTATCGAATAATCATACAAACTTGCACTAGCTATATCCCACTTCCCACGGTTTTCAGTCTGTCGACCGGGTGTTTGCGTCATTACATCATTGTCCGATGTCTAGAGTACTACAAAAGAAAACATGAATTTATATGAAAGAACAGATCAAAACTGATCACAAACATTTTGAAGACTTTCGAAGTCAGTTGTGGCAGCGGCTGGACAGTAAAAACTTTTCTCGTTCACCAGTGGCACGCTTTTCCGAAATCTTGAAGTCTGTACAGTTCTCAGTTCAAATAAACGATTCTCAAACTCATTCTAGCTTATGTAAATCCATGTCTGTGCCCTTTTAATTTGCATTGTTATTTGCGATTTCTTTGAAAACTTCAGCAATGGAAAATGAGAATTATTTACTCTATGAGTTTACTGGAAGCACCATTTGTGCTGAATGCAATAGAACCGTAAACAAAACAAAAACAACATATGCTGATAACAGCAAATAATTACAGCACCAACCACACAATGGCGCTGCGCAACAAACTCCAGTACGTGAAAGTCTTCTAGTTTAAAGTAATTATCAAGTAAAACATGTTCATGTTTGAAACTTTCCGAACCCAGAAATATAACCCTGGAGGCTAGTACTGAGGTGAGCAATATGTAATTTCTGTGACAAGCTCGCAAAAGTGGGTTGTGCTATATCTTGTCTATTTGAAATGAAAAATGCTGTATATACATATATATATATATATATATAGCTCTAATTATATATCTTGTGTTCACATAAATATTACACTTGTGTTCTATCTATAGGGTCAGGGATCGATCCTCATGGATTTGCACTGCTGATGTTACCCCTCCAAGTCAAAACAGTGGTATGAATCTTCCTAGCTATTCAATTTATGCTGCATTTGCCCTGTAAAAGACAAAACTCTCAAAATATGAAGTGTAAAGTTGACCGTGACTTGCTCATATTCAGTACGCGCATCGAGTAGCCCGATAATTATTTCAGTTGATAAGCAGGTAGATCATCAATGTGTTTGACAATCGGTCGATGCGTTAGTGAAGGCTGGAACTGAACCATTATTTGAAAGACATGTTAACTTCCTTTTGGTATCATATAGTAAAGTCCATATTCTCCTTGAAAAGTAGACAAAATGGATACTGAATTGAGTATGAACTGCTTTTATAACTAAGTCTAGTTTATGTTATGCTACACATTAAAGCGTTTCGGTTTCAAAGGTTTCAACTTCCGGAGCACATGTGGAGTGCTATTCCTTGACGAAATTACACTCATAATGTGCTATTTATGTTAAGGAGTTTTATTGAACAAACCAAACCATCATGACATCTTTTGCCACTTTTGTAATTTAATAAAGCTGATTGACCGGTGGTCAGAAATGAATCATTCTTATTTACAGAGGGAACAATTGAACACAGGCAATAGACAAATGAGATTATCCGATGCCGTTACCAGGACTTTTTATTCAGCACAGTTCGTAAATTCGTCCATTCCAACCAAGCAAATTACCTGTTTACGACCAAAAAACGAAATGCCTGATTCTGCTGTCGCATTTCGTGTACCAATAAATGTGTTACATTGGCAACCACGTACATGGACCACACGGTCAGAAGTTGATCCAAACGAATCTGTAAATATCAACGCGTAGGGTTTAACACTTAAACGATTAGTGCAGTAGTTTCACACTTAGGTGAAACAAATCGCACGGTGAATGTGTCCGAGGCATTCCATTCTGTGCATAGGATTTGAAATCCACTCCTAAATCACGTTCGCTGTCTTGTGCTAGCCACCCCGGAAGCGGTAGCATTTCGTCTGCACAGTAACCTCGATGTACCCAAAACAAATTTTAGGTTCAATCGTCCACATCCATTTCCCGAATAATTTCAACCTTCAGAATAACTAAAAAAGGATTATGTGATCATCTTCAATGGTATATCCGATCCCAGGACAAACGTAGCCACGACTACCCGATGACGTTAGGTTTGAAGCATTGAGTTCCCTTTATCCATTTCATCAAAACAGAAAGATGACAAATTTCGCGAATTTTGTCTTCTTTCTGTTTTGGTGAGATGTTAGCTTTCTCATTTCCAAAGCAACTTTATTTTTGACTGCTTATGTATGTTGTGATGTAGTGGCAATACTACGCATTACGGAACGATGTACATTGCACGTTTCGGTCTCACTTAACCGAACTTCAGGATAACCGGGATTGTATGACAAACTACTCAAATAGTTATTTATTTATTTGCTGATGAATTCGTTGTGTAAATGAGGCGGGAGCTGAAAAGCTGGGAAGCACTAAACAGCTGTATCGACCCGTGCTGAGATGAGCGAGGACCAATACTCGCATAGCCAGGCTGTGCTGTATCGTGTAAATTCAAAATGAGAAACGGTCTGATCAGCTGCCCAGTTGCCGAGTGGGTAGTATGGTTGAGTTCTATCTGTGAGGTCCCGGGTTGAATTCCCGGTTCGACCGATGGGTTCGCATTACTGATGAGACCCAACCAGGTCGGAAGGGCTGTCCAGTGCTTCCCAGCGTTTCAGCTCACACCTCATTTACACGAATTCATCATCAAATCAAATCAAATCCTCCATTTCTTAGTTAGTTAGTTCGCTAGTTCGTTGGTTAGTTAGTTAGCTATTTACTTAGCTAATTAGTTTTTTAGTTAGTTAGTTAGTTACCTCGTTAAATAGTTTCATCATGATTTTTAAGTGTATATCAACCTATCTGGTATCCACCTATTTAGACAAAAAATAGGAGGTCCTCTGCACGTGGAACTCAACCAATGTGACCGATATCCCAGTGTTTTCTCATTATGCGTAAGTCTAGATTTCTTTGTTTTTTTTCACTTCACAAGCTTCTCCGAAAAATATTAGTTGGAGGCTTAAACGCATGACTTCAAGAAAAAATGGCTACACATATCAGTAATAAACAAAGAAAAATGAAAATGGAAAACAGACCTGGATAAAGTTCAAATGCCCTTTTATTTGCGAAATGATATGCAAGGCCTTCACTCTATTCTTTATGTGTATTTTACAGTTCTAAGACATTACCCTTGAGCGAAGGAAAGTAATCCTAATTTACTAATAACCTATTGCTTCTTAGTGAAATTTGTCCCCAAATTTATAACACTTGATTGAGACCTATTGAATCCGATTCCGCATGCCACACGTGGTCCACAAGTTCACATTTATTTTAGGATGAAACTTTATTGTAGCAGATTGAAGTATATATATGTTTATGTATCTTCTCTAACCCTGTTTTCCATAGCTAAAAAGTTTTGTGTAGTGTCTGATCAATCAAGCAATGAAAGCAAGTAATAATGCCAATGTGCACATATGAGGTAGGTTAAAGTGGACTCTGGGGTACATTATGGTTGACCACAACTACAGTATACTGGGTTGTTAAAAGGATAAAAATTATCAAAACAAATCCTTTCTACAAGAAACATACGAGGATCTCTGTTTGATTATCGGAATGTGCCACAATTAATTTAGTCACGATCAGTCTGAAAATGTGACTGACAAACCAAGCAATGCGGTGCAGCATTTGTATAACAAGTTTTCTAATACGGCGGGGAGAAATCACTGAATAATAGTGAAGTCAGATCGGAATAACAGACTGACTCTTCAGGGGACATTTTACTGACCGCAGGAAGTGAAATAATTTAGCTTCGAAACTTGTGTGGATTGGTCACCGATTGCCACCTATGGGGAGACATACAGTCGAGAAAAATAATTGTCATTGATAGGTGTTAACTCTGCGCAAAAAGAGACAATTTGAGCAAATCTAAAACTACAAAACAAATCAGTTTTATCGCAGATTAGGAATAACGGACAGCGCTAACATGAAATAACTTGACTCAAATGAAGAAGTAATAGGTTGATTACCACTATGCAGTATCGTCAGTATACTAAAGAATGTATACGTGGAAACAAACACAAAACGGAGAACAGAAGATGCTGAACAAGCATTGAAATAAAACAACCACGTGAGTTATATAGCATCTAATCCAAATTGTTCAAATGAAGCACTTGCATGCTCATTTACGCTAAGCTTTGTGAATTACAAACAAGAAAAGGTTTCCATACACCCTAGCAATAGGGTTCTAATTTACCTGATCACAAGTTTCCTACGACGGTCTTGTCTGAGTATAATAAAGAGGGACAAAAAACAGAAATACTCAAACATTCACATTGGATCTAGTTCATCACCTCTGTACTCGTCAGATGCCGTTACATTTTTTAATAGAGTGCTATAAAATATTCCCATTTCTCAGACTATGCTTTATTTTACGTAACAAATGAACTCGGAGATAATTGACTAACCAAACAAGACATGAAAAGTGTTTCCAGAAAAGCATTGAATGGTACTTCTATTTGACCAATGCGGTTTGATCTCCACGTTGTAGCCACCACCGTGTCTACACCGAAAAACTAACCATTTGAAATGGGAAAAACCTACGTTAAATCGAAGAACTGCCTTATCGAAATTAATTTCCTTTTACCTTCTCTGTGCATTTTGTTCAAGTAAATGTTAACTCGCTAAATTTGATTATTAATCGAGTCATATTCTATCACGAGGTGCTTTTCTACATTGTTTTACTTCTAACAATCACGCTTGTTGACGAAAACGTCAATACACAAATGTTTAATGAGTGAGATACATGCCTCGCCAAACACTGTTCACCAACACACTCCTCGGATTCGTGGATACAGAAAGTATTTTCGGGTGGACCCCATTGGGGTAGCTGAAATGATCGTTCACTAAAACGTATCATATACTTCACATTTAAGTCTTTCTATCGTTTGTTTTGAGTAAACAAGCAATATGGCGTTCTTTCAAAATGGTATATATCGACTTTGGTCGATGTTTCTTCCCATAACTGTACTGCACGAATGAGCATGTCTTGTAATGAAGAAACAATATAAAATAACAATGAGGTTTGGAGATTCCCTCGCTGCATAGAGACCGTAGATGCAAGTTGCTACATTAACATCAAGCTTCCACTCGGATGTACGCTGAATAAAAGCAACCTTCATCAAACGGCACCAAATTCTCTTGTGATTGCAGTTGACGATTTTGATAAACCGTTGCAAATTACCATCTTTGATATGTATTTGTCTATTATTTGTCGTCACCTGCCATAAATGTCATTCAGTGTGTTTTATTGCAGTGTTTCAACCTCATAGGAAGCAGTCGCAGTTTATCATGCAACTGAAAACAGTATCTTCACAAAGTCCATATTATTGACTGCAAGTGAACGGTTTTGGAAGTATGTGAAACGTTTCTTACAACGAACCGGCTTGTGCAATCTGTTATATCAGATAGTCATTCTCAGTGTGCCAAAGGCGTATGTATTTTTTCTCCTTCTGTAAAAGCTACATGTTTGGTGGACCCAAATAATTTCCTACACACTGGATATAATTACCCTGGCATCTCCGGTAATAATTGGTCTACCGCATGTGAACTGACCGTCAACTGTTTATCAGTAGGATACTGCATATGGAAGCCAAATATATTCGCTGTTCCTGTCCACATAAAAGATATTCATTATCTCCATTAGTCTTTAACCTTACGCATCTTCCATTCTTCTGATCACTTCTAAATGAACAAAATGATGTTGCGATATTTCGATTTCGGCAGACCAACCTACAAGCTGCTCCGCTGGGAGAAAAAAGGGGTTTACATCTCAGAACTCCAAACGGAACAATACAACTGTCTTTTTAATGTTTTATGTTTTAATGTTGAATGGCTTCCGGAATGAGCACTTCCTCGTGTTATCTAAATTATTTTCAATGGTTGTATAGACAGAACAGTCAGTTAGCTATAACATAATGTCCTTCTTCACCATAATGTAATACAATAAATGTATTTTTCAGTGTGAAAATTGATCTTTCCTATTTTGCTTCTGGTTCGTCCCCATTTGCTACATAACACTGATGAATCTAGCTTGTCTTCTGCCTCAATGACTGAAAATATATCTTCCGTTTTTTTGCAGTGGTTTTAAAAGTAACGTGCAAATCCATCAAGCTTACTTTATTATGCAGAATCAAGCTCCCTGAGTACGTCATGGTCTATACTTTATTCACTGGAACTTCACAACTCATTTAGTGGCTTTCTCTATCGTTAGCGCGCTTTTGTAAAAAAAATGCGTCTGTTTTTTTCCAGTCGTGCATACAAATGTTCTGTTATTTGTGTTATAGGCTAGAGGTCCCCCGAATCCAGAAATCACATCGGATGAAGCGATGACAAGAAAAAACTATTGTAGGGAGTTGTAAAATGTCATATGAACGAGTAAATGTGGGGAATAAACGTCGGGGCTAGATCTATTAGAACAAGGTGGTCAAAAAGTCGATGTGATAACGCATATTTACTCTAAACCTTTGTGTGATCGTGGGTGAGCATAAGAAAGTAGACCTAGTCGTGTTGTGCTGCGTAATTCATTCATTCATTTATTCATGGTGTGTATACCTTGAATATTCGTCGAAAAATTCCAGTAGACCGAGTTTTTTTCACTTTAGCCAACCCGCTATCATATTTATAGTCCAAATACAGTTAGTTCGATGAAAAAACCCTTCCGAACTGGACATCGCTGGCTCTAATTGGATCAACTAATGGAATTCAGTTAATTATCGTAATGCATAATAATATCGAGTGAATGTCACCAGTTTAGCCTAGAGGTGTGCATTCCCAGTCTTAACGCGAAGGGTTCAAAGTATGAATTCCGCCCACCACAAAAATAATGTGATATCTAGTAAAGCTCAACAAAGACCAAGCGCCAGTTCAGTACGCCCCGTATATCTAATAAAATTGATTCAATGGAGGAGTGAATCATTTTACAGACAGTAAAATCTATGCCCAAAATGCGAAGACCATACAAAGTGGCTTCCACATAGTTGATACTTTCATTTCAGTTAGTTATTTCTTTGACAAACCGAATCGCGGCAATATGACATGTCTAGTTGTTGGATTATTGGTAGGCATGCTGAAACAGAGCAATGAACAGGTTTTCGACATAACCTAAAATCATCAACCCACCGTAGAACGTTGGTGTCTTGGCAAAATTTGGATCAGGATATTTCGGCAACAAATGAGCAAGTGTATATGGGAATAATTGATTTTTCCGCTTTGATAAGTGAACTTTCACCCACCTCGAGATTTGTGTTCTGCTGCGCGTAAATGTAGCAAGTGAGATCTAAAAAAGGAACAGCGGGGCATATTCGGTTTTCCGTGAATTTGATGAAATGAAACACAAGTACAGTAGGAAATGTTTCGTAAGGTTTTCTGTATATACACTAACAGTTCTCTGCAATTACTAATATGCTAACTCCTGTATCTCTGAGCTTTTTTGTTTGAGACGATTTTTCTAGTAAGAGTTGCGTGCAGCAGACGAAAATCGCGTTCATGCTGTTCAATTATCCTTTTTTCTTTTTTTCCGATGTGTATCGTTAATGCATCATTTAATCAGTCTCAGACTGGTTCGTGTACGTTGTTAGACTCTTACAAAGAACCAAAAACTTTGTGAGCACATCCATTTTGGAGAGGATCGTTTTCAGATTCGCGATAAATTGACAGCTTTAAAAGTATGCGATCTATGATTCACTCGACCTCAATGGTTTGCTTATTTCTGTCCATAAAATTTATGGAACTTATGAACTCGGCAAAACAACAAAACTTAAGTACTGAGACGACAACCTCCAGTGTATTGCGGAGATTGGATAGTTTGTGCAACATCCAACTTTGACTAGGATCACGGAGCACAATTGGCAACCGGGGTTCTTTGTGGTTGGGAATTTGTCAATCTTGTTCTGAGCTAGGTTTATACGTTGGGGGACTCGGACAAAGAAATAGTGTTTTTAGTATTTCGGTAAGCGAGAATGGTGCACATTGTACGTCTGTACGCGTTTCATTTAGTCAAACTAGATCTTCAACATGCTTCCAGCTAACGTCTATCAAGCCGCACGATAAAAACACAAAACAACAAGTCTGCTTTCACTGCTGTTAAAAACTGAATAACTTTTAAATGGGGATTGTATTGAATAGCTGTTCATCTCATTGCGGCACTCTTGACATGTACACAATCGGTTTTGAAAATGCGACGTAATGTGCCCGCAGGACGAAACAACCTAATTATGGCACGATGTTGAAGCCATGCCTCACCCAAGGGCTATCAACTGCTTGATGCATGGACCTGGATTATGGGGCTACTCTAGATGAGTCAAACAGCCGAACGTGATTAGCTCGGACATTTTGTTAGTCATGTTCCGTATTGTAGTGTTGGATTAAACTAAGATTCCGATAGCTGTAAATTAACTTGATTATTAACGCTAACGTTGGAGTAGGAATAATAAGCACTACATTCCGCAGAAAGATTTTCAATCTTCGCAACTGATCATTCTCTTGTCATAGACAACCAAATCAATTCGTTAGGGATCGAATGGAAACTACAAGGCAAACAGGAAATATTAACTTCTGGTGGATACTGCGAACAGCAGAGGGGATAAGACGGAATCAAAGCAAATTTTCAGTTATGGAACAAACACCACCCATATGTAGAAATTACTTCATTCATACAAAAGGAAAACACGCTACGAGATGTTTTCAGCTTGGGTGGACACGATGATTATTTATTCTCTAAGCCAAATGGATTACGTCAAACATCGTATATAGAGGGTTTGCTGATGAAGATTACCAACACAATTTTTTGATGGCGCCCAGAGGAAACGTTGTCACTGCCAGTGAGTACATCATCTCTGTCACAGAACAACATTTATCCAGTGTGTTCAGACGAAGCTGTCGTTGCAGACAAAAAAACGCATTATTAATTTCAAGAAAACCGACAAATTCAAGTCGTTTACATTCTGTGGTCCGAAAGGTCCTTCAATGAAATGTAGAATGACCCGCAATGTATAATGGACATCTTTTACTTGTTGTGATTTATCAGAAATGCACATTGCTTTACATTCTTTTGGAGATTCGAATAGCAAATATTCCAGTTTGGTTGTAGAGTTGCTCCTACTTTCGAACCCAAACGCATCACAAGTATATTCACGCGTAGAGCAACTAACGATAGAATGCCCCAACCCGACCAGTGCTACTCAGTCTTCGGTATCTAAGCAATCGCATGCACCAAACAAATCTTGTTACGAAAGATCCAATGTATGCATTTGCTCAAGTTTTGGTCAACGGTCATGCAGCTGTCGATCACATGATTAGCGACTACGGTCGCACAAACGAGGCAATAACGGGAAGAATGCCGAGTGAGATTCAAAAAAAGAATCAATCACCACGGTTCGATACCCAGTGAGGTGGATGGAGTTGCACAGGTGATACCACCGAATTGTCAGAGAAGTTGTATCCAAAGAGACCTAACATTTCAGTCCAAGCTTCGTTTGCTCTGTTTATGGCAAAACTCGTCGCCGGTGTAAATCAAATTTTCCACTACTCTCCTGCATAACTTACCACGTATGTTTCCTTCGCATGCAAATCTGTGATGACGGTGCGATTGCCATAATCAATGTGCTGGATCTCTGAGGATTTTTGACCGATGAGATCATAATTTTTAGTGCTATAATTACTTTAGCCGTAATATCATTATCTCAGTTACTTGATTTATTAAACAACACACCTTTGAAAACAATAATGAGAGATATAGTAAACCCACAGAAAAGAATTTGAATACGTATTGAGCACTTGGAACAAAAGTTGTGGAGGAAACATTTTTTTCAGTTATAACATTGATCATATCTTAGAAGAGAGACTGATAGCGGTGTAAACCGTTTTTCGAAGTTTGAGGTGGCATGTCATGAAACTGCAGAACAACCTCTTGATTAAAATGGTAAGCACGGAGTGGATTTGTTAATGACAACACCATAATTATCATAAAGGAATCGGTAAAATAGTGGAACGATGCACATGACAAACACAACAAGTGATGTCCGATTGATTCACTTTCTGTTCAAAAAACAATATGTCTGAAAGCCAGTTTGACCGCTTTCGTAATTCGGATCTCCGTGGAAAAAACGGTGAAAATGTATTCTGCCAGCAGTAGATAGCACAAAATATCTGTTTCCATTGCATAACAAAATACCTAAGGAATCTTAAACTAAAATATGACAGAAACTGGCAAAGCACAACTTGTCCAACTAACAAGGTCAGGTGCAGATGTCAACCGTAGTTTAAGTGGTTGTTTGAAGAGGTTTTACCGAAATGGGTGTACTCTCTCAACACGTTCGATGTACTGTTTAAAGATAAATAGTCATCCATATTCCCTACAGGATTAAATCATTCACCGTACCTTTTTTATATTGTTTCTGCTGAAAGCATGAGTGTCAGTTTAAAGTAATCGCTGGTTATAACCACGTGGCATTATCAGTATATTTGTGAGCATTTGCCTGATTCAGGGATTGATGACGCTGATTGATAGCTGGCAATGATTTATTTAGTTTTACTTGAATATCTTTATTTAATTTTCTTGAAAATCTTTAAATTTGTCGTACTTCGTCTGTGATGAAAGAATATCGTTTGATGTTCGCCATTTCGCAAGTTAATAAACGAACAGAATCTATTCTCTAAAATGATAGAACTGTAATCCGATTTGTGAAACAAGAAAAGCAATGTGCAAAACGTGATATGTTCCTGATTATTCTACGCTACTAAAGTTGCTGCGGTAGTGATCACCCTGAAAGAGCCATCAATCTTTTGACTTGAGAGTCTTTCGGACGAAGCCAAGCACCACCGCCTAATTCCATCTATTTCAGTGTACCGCAAAGCAGATCCCTCTTATTGACTTGAGGTGAAGAACAAGAAAGACAATGGATAGCCAATCGTTCACCGCCACCAAAGTATGTTTTTCATCGTTTGAATAAATGGCTTCGGAGAAAGCTCATTCAAAAGTTCACGATTACACATGTTTCTAAACCACAAGATGAAAATTCCATTTTGCTCTCCTTGTGCAAATACCAGGACTTATCACATATTTTATTTGTTCTAAACAAACATTTCATACATGTATATATGTTTGCTCGTCTAAACGGACACTATCCAAATCTTTGACATTTATCATATCATCCGTAAGTTGTAGTAGTTGAACAGATCCCATATGAAGATTTCTATTCATAAACCACCGATCTCGACAGTTATGACAAACGAATGTTTAGTTTATTGTTGTGGCCAAATATTAATCGACACGTTTCAGAGTTACCAAAACACCTTCCGGGATATTTGTCCGTTGAGAATATGTGCCAAGTTTTCCGGGCGAATAGATATAATCCAAAACGAAACCCGGAAAAATCCGGAAATATGAACGAGCTTCGCTAAGAATAAATGATCACAAGGTAATCCAAGGAACAAAACTAGAGACAAATCAATTTTCTCCTTCGTTTTCTATTCCCACTCAGAAATGTGACTTCCATCGATGCATGTATACACCCTCAGAAGTGTGATAAAAACCTTTTGACTTCAGAACAAAGTGCAGTAAGAGAAACCTATCAGAAACTTGTTGCTGTGACGCCATTATTGAGTCATTTTGAATGTCTCGCGTTGCTCGTCGCGCCCATAGTGTTACTAGCACAGGGAGCCAATGAAAATATTGTTTGGTTTGGTATTCTGCACAAATGCCTTTGTCCGCCTTACATTGCCTTATGTTCAAAATCTCTTTTCGGAAAGCGTGGAGTATCCACTAAGTATCAAATTTGTCTTGAGCACGAGGTTGAAATAAAACAATCCAAATGAAGGTGAATGTTTTTATTTGAGCTTCCCAGCATGATTATATTGTATAGAAGCACAAATTATTATTCTATTCCAATGAAGGAACGCATTTGCGAGCAAACTATTCGATGCAAAGATATATTGCTCTCAATTTGCTACAGTTCACGGGCGTGTGCTTAAAATATATCACATGTGTTAAGATTCCCAGCAAAGGCTATTAGCAATTAGAAAACGTTTTTATGGTACTGAAAAGGTATTAGAACAGATGCCTTCCAGGTGACGTAGAACACTGTGTGGTTACTCTTTTACTCGCGTAAAATGAAACAAGAGCACGTACGTATGCAAGACTCCTATTCCTTTCGGCTTAACTCCATCCAACGGGAAAAAATTCAAACGATTCTCTTTAATTTCTACTACGTACGTATTCGTTTTTCAGTTCCCATTGATCGTCCAATCACGTGACACAGCTGTTCATGACAGACACTGACTAATACTCATCCAATCCGTTTTGTCCATGTGCCAGCTTGACCTAATTGTCGGTCATCGTTTAATCGATTGATGTACTCTCACGATCATTCATTAAATCGTTAACCCGATTCCGGGCCGCACACTGTCTTGTGTGTTCTGATTTTCTGTATTGGGTTATGGGCCCTAAATTACGGTGCATAGCTTGGCGGTTCGAATTCGGTCATAACAATTTCCTTTTGATTCATCTCACTTGAGCGCGCTCTCTCTCAATCAGTTATCATTTCATTCGTAAAAATCAAGGCCCAATGCAAAGCAATCTAATTGTTCGAAATATTTCCCTTTTCTTTATATTTTTAAACCCAAATGCTACCACCGATGATGTTTCCAGAATGTTTCCTATATACACCAAAAGCTTTTCGTTACCTGAAAGTATGTAATGTTATGCGTTTAGGCATCCGAATATGTGACAATCACAATATGGAAATCGTTTTTACGGTCTGTTATTGGGTACTTTAGTTATCAATTAGCATTTTGTATTATCCAACAATTACCATTAAAGAAAGATCGCAGGCTACTATAAAACGCGCAGACGGAGAAGGGTTATGCAGTAGTGCAAGGATGTTTATGTGAAACATGCGATCTGATGTTAGAACACAAATCGCTCAATCAGTGTATCCAACAACACTTAACTGTACGCCTGTTTACATTTCAATCGATATCCTATTTTTGATCATGAAATGTCTTAGAAATTTTACCTTCCCTGCATTCTATTACGTAAATAATGTTGCTTTCTGAGGTTTTGTTCATTCAACCGTATGCTGCTCAATGTTCTTTCAATTTTATGATTGCATATTTCACTCAATTTACACGATCCGTTTACAAGTTGTCTCACATCAATGGTGCTTATTGTACGTTCCTTTATTTCCGCTTTCCTTTGTTTCACGCATGTTTTGTTTCCTTTGATGTGTATGCTTTGTAGGGTCCAATCTGTATTCACAAGTTATTTCGTGGAATTTCGTCTTCAATATTGCTTAAGGAACTATCTTCACTGTTCAATTATGATAAAACACGTAAATAAATCTGTGGGTAGCGTATTGTATGACTGAGATAAAACCGGATCCTGGAAAGTTGTTCGATCCATCAAGGCAATATGAATTAAGTGGGCCAAGACTTTTAACTGGGACGAATAAACTAAAAAGCAGCCGTTTTTTCTCATCGGAGTCATTGTCGTGAAGCAACTAGTTAAATCTTAATTTGACTGGTCAATACATATGGGTGTTCGTAGCATACATAATTCAATCAATTGGGACAGTCTTCTAGAAACTTCAAATAAAACCAACTTACACCGGCCGGGTAATATATTTCCTCAGCGCTTGTCAGAATCATAGTGAATACCAGATTATCCACGGTAAGGCTAAACGCAAACAAACTGCCTCATTAGTCCGAATCAAAATGTTAACCAGTGTTTCTGTAAACGGGTGATTCGGATAATCAACAGCCTGAGACAATTTTGATCTACTTCTTCAAGTACTTTATCACAAAACATATCTGTTTATACACCGACACTTTAGATCACTCCTCCCTAAATTATTGTCTCTTGTAACCAACACGGTGACTGCAAAGTCAAGTAAATAAAGTTAAATTCTCGTGTCACCCCCTTCCTACCCATTCGGTTGGATGTGAAAATATTTTTTGCAAGTAAATCAAACGTCTGCGTCACCGCTCAAATAGTGCATCAATGGTACTCATGTGTGTACGACCATTTCCACCTAAAACGACTTATCATTCTACCAACTCTGTAGCTCTACACCATTATCTCGTAGTTCAACTGTCGTTCATCTCCAGGTGTATTGCATAATTTAGGAGGTTTTGAGGAACAATATTTTCTACATTCTTACCGGGCAAACTAACATCAAAATAACGAAGGTAGAAATATTTGCAAAGTATTGCAACCTAAACGTCTAACTGCAATAGGTTATCATCGAGGTTTGTCACTTTTCTTGCTCTCAAGTACCTTCGTCAATGAAAACTACGGTCGTGTTGCTTCAAGTTTTGAAAATGTAGACTACTGTGAGGAATAGAATTCCATTCGAAACAATTGAAACCAGTTAAATGAAATAAGCCAGCAACTATGCCAGAGCATTGATTTACTGGTAGTTTATATATCTTCAGATATATTTTTAAAGTTTGAAACTATCGTTTTGATGCATATTATTCCTGTGGTTTTCCTCAAATTGGATTCATTCTGCTCTGTAAATCATTAACAGAAGTGTGCATTTATCAAAAATCTAAAGTTATGATGATTTGTGTAGATTGCACTTAAAGCTAAAAGAACAGATTCACAGTCGTTTCAAAATGGACAAAAAAATTAAATTGCGTTCACTATATGTGGTCTGTTTTTAGAAGGAACGAATTAAAAACCTCAAACTCTTACAGTAACTGGTTTGACTCGAATCGTCCCGTTAATATCTTTAAGAACACCATTTGAAGGACAATTTGGTCGGCTTAACTTTGCATTCCATGTTACTCCCCTAATTAGTTTCATCTCTCTTTTCGTAGGGCGCAACAAAGCGCATAGTACCCGGGAAAAAAAACTGATATCCATTGCAGCTTCTCAGCGGCGCACACAAATTGTACAACTCGTGGAGTTATGGGATGGAGAAAACTCTAAGTGAGGATGTATGAATCGACTATTGGTGTAGACAAACTTTACATCCTAATTAATATGAACGAGAATTTGTTGTAAATAAAATTGTTTCATTCTCCGTAGTTAGCTCCAAACTCATCATGGACTAGATTAACAACCACTGACCAAATGGGATTATCGACTAGAAACCTGTGTTTTTGGATTTTTTATTCAAATTCGTTACGGGGAAACTATGCTTCTAATATCTACTACATTGTGAACCATTTTAACTGCTGAGTATAAAAGAATCACAAAATCTTTGCTATTAAGACTCATCAAAGCTTGTTTACCATTATTTGGAGAACAAATTACTTCAGTATAAATGCTGTTGCTTATACGAACTCACAAAAGTTTCACAGGGACCCATTACTTTAGTTTCAATTAGACATGTAAGTCTTTCGTATGTAATTCATCTTCCGAAAAGGTTTTATACACGCTAAAAGGAAGTTGGGCGGTAGGATGCCCAATGTCTGAGTCAGTCCTGTGAAGTGTTTTTGGTTTTTAACGGAGTTTACTGAGCCTGGTTGTCGTTCTTCAATAGTTCGACGATATGCCAAAATGTCACCAAAGTCCAATTCCGTATACTAGGAATTAGGTAATCTGTGTTTAACATAAATTATTCAAGTACGAGCAAAGCATCAGAGTACTAACTGTGAGACGTTGCACTTATAATCAGAGAAGCATAACATAATAGTAAATTCTGTGAGACGATCACCAAAAAAATGCAATGGCTGTTTGTTTAACGGAACGGGATCACAAAACAGTTAAATGACCGCGAACAGCCGCCTAATGAGACCGCAAATTTTGGTCTAGTCTCAATGTTCAAAGAGAAGAAGGGAGTTGAAAAGCAAATTGAGCTACTTAGCCAGTGATGATACAATAAAATCTGATGGCGAAATGAAACGGAGACAGCAGAAAACAAAGAAAATATATTATTACAAACTTCACAGAAAAATCATGTGGGGTGAAGATTAAGGCAAGTGGTAAAAGATGACAGAATGCCCCCGTGTTCGGCACTGCAAAGGAGTGGAAAATGTATATGCTGATCAAGTTAGTATACTGTGCTTATCTCACAAAGTTTGGAATGTGTTTTACGTATCTCTGTTTGAAGATTGATCCCGGTTCTTGTTGCAATTGTGTGCCAAAGAACAGTTATGCACATGAAAACATAACAAACTTATTAATTTGAACTGATCAGTAGCTTCTGGAATGCAATAATCAACTGCTTATGTGCATGCTTATCCAGTGTTTTTTTATATCTTAATACTGTCTCCAAAACCTCGGGGTGGTCGGGGGAGATAATTTGGTCTGCGGTTGATCATTTTTACCTTGCACCTCGCAGAACGGTTTCATAAAACCAAGCGTCTTAAATATCCTCAGATGGGGACACCTTATATATGCCTGCACGAGATGGGAAATTTTCTTCTATCATTGTGAAAAGATGAAAAGTCAATATATGAGACTGTAATCAGGTCAGTAAACCAGTGGTAGTTCAGATAGGTAGTCAGCTAAAATCCTAAAGTCCAAACCAACTATGATGAGGCGTCCGAAATATGCACATTACTTGTTGGTTACAATAGTGTATACCGGCTCGGTTGAGTATCGAGGTTTATTTAACAACTTGAGAGTTTCACCCGATAACTGCGAAATCGCCCCCCCCCTTGTGGACATAACTGTATCATGATCAGTAAAAGTTTGCTAAATTTAAGAGCCAACCGAATCATCTGCCTCATGAATTTACCATGCACCTTCAATTTGGAGTGACGTTATGTAATGCAAGACTGAAACATCATCAAGCCTGACCGAATATTGTTGACCGTTCCATTGACTGCAAAGACAGAGTATTGGTCAGTGTCTCATATCGTTTCATTGACTAAAGAAAAAGAGCCATTTCATGAATAAAAGGCCAAGGAATGTTCGAATCGATCCACTAGCTTTATTGCTGTTATAAGCACGCCGTATCGATTAGGGAAGTACGGCCAGAATTCACCTACATACGGATGAGTCTGACTTCAGTGAGAAATTAAACTCGTCAAAGTCTAAACTACGGAACAAGCAATGATCAAACCTAAAAATACATTGTGCAGATACTTCAAAATTCGATAAATGTGCCTCCACTCTGACGCATTATATGGTGGCAATGAAACAGAAACAATTAACTAAGCTATCTCACTTGATATGAACAGTGTTGAAAAATTCTCAATACTCAGCAACACTAACTGTTTTCATTTGTACACAGTTGATAGGTCACTACATCGCTTTTTCTGCAATCTGGCATCTCTCGATGGAGGCATATATCGAATAACCAAGATTCACATTCAGCGGTGCAGGGAGGAAGCGTTATGCACACTTTCAACCATTTTCACATTTCTATATGAACGCAAATTAGCTGCTTTTCTAGATTTTCAAGCAATAGAGTTTGAAATGAAACAATGTAATCAGGCCTTAACAGAGAAGGGAATGAGCTTCTTCATCATGAGCTCTTATAAGTCGCACGAACGTATGAAACAATGCCTGACAAAAGCTGTGTGGAAAACATCTGCCACAACATGCATCGTTATCGTTCTAAATGAGAGATTGTTCATTTTTAACCGACCAAGTAATAGTTCGATTCTCTCGAATATCCCTAATGAAAGTGACTTATCAAGAGTCATTCACTTTCAGGATTGAATTCATAAATATGGTCGTTGTATGGAACCTAAAGGTCACAAATGAAGGTGAACGGAATCTGGCAGCTCAGAGGAATCATTTTGCTTATCAAGCAGTGAATACAGAATCTGATTGGCAATGCTCTACTATTTGAGTCTTGTTTGTCATCATCGCAATTGCGAATACATCCTCAGCGCCCCATCCCGAAAACTGTCACCTGCATTTGACTCAAAGAGTGTTAGCGTATTGTTTACTTGCCCCGTGGGGATTCGGAAATGATCTATTCATAATGTTGGAGGACCTAATTCGTTTGTAATACTTCATATCTATCTTGTAAAAGGAAAAATATATTTAGGAATCCAATCTGCAATTTATCGCAAGTAATTCAAAGGTGATGCAGTTGCCCAAAAACCGCGTCTTATGTGAACGTGGTTATCGAAATTACGTTACCCCATTGATTGCACTTGCATCTAACCGAACAACAAGCTACATGAATATTTTGCACTAACTGCTTTGCTCAGTTCACATTTTTTATGATATCCTCTGATTCTCATTGATTTTCTCGTCCTTAGCGAAACGATTTTCCTATACATGTGACAAACAATAGGTTTTTCAGTTTATCCCAACCTTTGCTGTACATACTACGGACGTTTTGGTACTAATTGTTCACATGGCTGGAACCAATGAACAGTTTCTCACTACTTCGGAATATCTATCCGGTTTAGTATCCCAGTTTTACCTGTTAAGTTCGGTATTTTTTTACTACAATTTTTCAAAGCAAATGGAAATATAAAGATTGTATCCCAGCAAACTGTGTGAATCAGGTTGAATTGAGAAAATCAAGTTGACAGTGCTTTGAAGCAGTTAACATGACGAAACTTGTTTAGGATTTCGTGTGATTCTTTGCATCTTCCTCTCGTGGGATTTGATTACATATGTTGAGTTGATTGATGTTCTCACGTATTTTATTGCAAATTTGAACCCGATTCTGAAGTCAGACTAGAAGCAATACTATAGCAGGTAACTTGGCATTTGGCGCTTATTCTCCTCACGATTTACTGCACGAACTCAATTAAATACAGATTAACACATATTGTTTTCTTGTTTCTTTTGGTGCTTATTTTTCTCAACTGAGATCCAGTTTAGCGAGTGATACTGTCTGAATTGTGCATTCAATCTCGGTAAATGTGCAATACTAAACCGTAGTTTGGAACCATGGAAAAGAACTGAGTGAATGAAACTTTGGATAAGGAATGAGAGAGGGAATGTCGAACATGAGTTCAGGGTCTAGTGCTGTAGTTATTCCACACGAACTACTAAAAATAGATTCTATTGCACGTTTCACAAATCCTGTCTAATGAGCACTGTTAACTGAAAAGTTCAACTTCGGGCCCTACAAATTATTCTGTCCCATTGCTGTGAGTATTTTTAAGCTGGTCATGATATTAGGCCCAATGGTTGGCATAGGTTCTAGTTCAGTACCAATCCCTATAAATGATCATTTTCCTGAGGATTTGAGTTAAACAATAAGACGCACGCGGCAGCGTGAAACAACTCTTGAAAACCAATATACTTCTATTTACTCTTTTCAATTTTTCTGACTATTTCAACTTTTTTGGACATTGTGTCCCGCGCAGTTTATTGACGCAGTTTATCGCCCCCGTATCACGTGCAACATCAGCAGGAATACAAACGTTGCCAGACATTTGATGTGGAATGACGCAGTCGTTGGTTGGTCAGTCCGGTGAGCAATGATTGGGGCTAGCACAATTGCCATATTTGATTTTTTCCAATGTAAAACTGTAATTTTCAATAAAAAAACAGTTTATGATTACGTTTATCGTCATTCATATTATTACACGGTTGGTAACTAGAAAGGTTGTGGTGATTGGCAATATTATTAAAAGGTATCTAGTAATCATGACATTGAATGACATTATAGGATTAATTAAAGTTCAGTGATGGAACAACCGTCTATCACAAGATATAAATGAGCTCCGGTCGTCATTCGCAAATTCAACGTTGAACAACCCAACTGGGGTGCCAAGTTGTTTAGGCCTAATGGTGACGTTTGATATCTCAGGAACTCGATATCAGTTCAGTTGCTCATTAATTCCATGGTAGACAGTAGTCCCATTGTTTATACACGGATGAAAATAATGATATAATGTTTGACTCATCTGACAGGAACCTACCATGTTAAGGATTTGCTTAACAAACAGGTGGAGTTAGGCGAAGAAACAAAGCATCAGTTTATGTGATTTGTTCTGCAAACTACAAGTGAACTGTTTTTGACAATACTTCCATTTAATTTGATAGCACAGGTTGGTTTTTGCATCAGGTTTTTATTACAGTTGGTGGTATTTATGGAGATAAAGTGATCATCAGAGAGGAAGTTTGCATGTATAACTCTAATTAATATGTCCAGCTTGTGGTACCTGCACCACATTCCCCTATTAATTCATTGTCATCAAACGTTGTTCACACCTTCGAAGCTTGCAAGTTTTCACAATTGCAGTACAGTTATGAATAAGTCACTGGTTGGAATCCGTAAACACTAAGGTTTTGGCTCACTGCATATCCGTGTATATTATACCTGATGACAAGTATGCAACAAGCTACGAACTGTCGAAGAATGAAACGTATCTGCGCGTTTTTATTTACGAACCGAATCCTTTGAATCAACGAGGAATTAATTATGTGATTAAATCAACTGAGTTGGTCAAAGACATTATTTCGCTTTCAGCCTCCCTCCATATAAGTTTCCAAACATTTTGTGTGTGAAGTTTCGTTTAATGGAAGCCGACAGACAGAGTTCTAGATGCGACTTAGCCTTCACATCGTCCACAGTATTTTCTTTTTTGGCACCTTTCCGAACTGGGGTTTACAAAAAGGTTTGAAAAAGAGATAAAAGTCGTAGTTATTCTACATCGTTATCAAGGTTCAACAGGATTTCAAACGGCGCGTCGGTTCCTTGTCTAGGTCAGTCTGTTTTCTTGTGTATTCCTGATGATTCCTCAAACATCAAGCCTGATGCATCATATGCGGTGGTGACTCGTTGGTAATGTCACCAAATTATCAGCGCGGGGAACGTGTGTTCGAACCCCAACACCCTCGACGGTGACTTTCACCATTGAAACCATTTGATTGGCCGCTTCCTCCTTCTTGAAAATTGTATCATTGTGTGTTCAGTAAATGGAAGTTAAATTTTAAAAAAGAATGCTTTTTGTCATAAATTATCCTCCATAAGCCTCATTTGATCCCTCACACTAACTCTTTGTTACTGGTAAAAATGAAGTCCCGCGAACAAATCTCATGATCAAAATTTTGACTTCTGGCTCTCCCTCCCTCTCTCACTGTCATGCTCGCTCTCTAACTAGGTCAGGTTTGTGACCCTTCAGGCGGGGATCAACAAGGATGAAAATGGTTACATCCCACGTTCGGTTCATAAATTCATTGCTCAAGACTTCGCTTCTAGTGGGCTACGGAACAAACACGTTTGAAGTGAACAATCTGCGTGCAGATTGTAGCTATTGTTCATTTGTTGTCGCAATCTGCGTTGATGTTTTACGTTTATTTTGACTGGGATATGGACATGCCTGCTCACGAATTTCGGTCAGTAGAATCAGATTGAAAATGGATACGTTCTTTCTAATGTGAGCTTTCCATTTGGTGATCTGTGAATAGGTAACTGGTGTTTCTCAAAGTTAGTCTGTTATAACAAGAAATACGTTATTTTCAGATCAAAATCATTAAGCGGTGCAAGGATATAAAATAAAGAATGGTAGATAACAAGGTTTCAAACGGGAAAAATTGTGATGGCAACTGAAACTGCTCTCCATTATTCGCCTCGTAGTGCGTTGTAGCCTGAACCCGGAGGAAAAATCTGTAAGTGTGCAAATCATCCACACAATGCTGAGTGCTTCAGATGATCACATAGTCAGTTTTACTTAAAGACCGCATGCAAAATACATTTTATCGATCTGCATTCTTTTGCAACCAGTCCGAGCAATGGTGTTTCGATAAAATAGAGACTCGGTGATACTAGGATAAATTTCATACACATGATCGAGTTATGCATTTCAGCAAACTCTTTCAGGAATGGACAATGTTGGCTTGAACTAGTTTCTAATTCACGATATTTTTTATGTACCACAGTAGAGTAATTTAGCACCATTTCAAATTTCTGAGCTATGGAATGTGAACCACAGGATTTCCACATAGAGCCGTTTCATTAAAGTAATCTGTATGGTGGGTAGTGAAACTGCTAGCCACTTGAACAATTTGAGCTAGATGGCATGAAATCCGCAGAATCACCAGTTTTGGAATTACCGCCTATCGGACCGATTGAAGTGATGGAAGTTGGATTCAGCATACGTACGTGCTTTCTAATGTCTTTATTCTAAAGTTTTAAACCTAAGGTTATTCGTATTTGTTATTTGTTTTGATCAAGATGGATTTAAGTTACAACGATGAACCAGTTAAGCAACCACTGTTCAGTGCAGTGTTGCATAACGTAGTGTCTTGTTAAATCTTTGACACGCTTCAGTTCTGCAACTTACTGGGTCCAAGAGCCTTGGTATCAACTGGATTTGACTTGAATGCCTTTAATCTGAAACATTAATTAGCCCCTCGTCAACAAAAAGGTTTAAAGAATCAGACAGATGAACAGTACTGTAGGGTTACGATGACAGCTTGTGTCGTAGAAACTTAAAAAACAACTGATAATGCCCTGAACGGAACTATTCACAGGTATGTCAAAATTTTGTTTCTCTGAATAAAAGACACGAGCCAGTTTTTAAAACTACCTTATGCGTGATTGCGGCTAATTCTCAGACATTGGGATTTGTGTAACGATCCTTTATGGTGGTCCATAATTCGTTGGAAAGGATTTAGGTCCTACGTATTTATGATATTTCACCTTTGATTCAACAGCCTTTCGGTTTTTTTCAAAATAAGCATGTAAGCCGAATGGATTATTCGCTGGTTGACTATTCCACAGCAAAAACCAAGGAAGATGATCTACACCAGGGCGATCCTTCGCCTTTTCTCAAGCAACAGATATCTACATCATATCCTTGATCAAGAACCTTGCTTCAAAATCTCACATTTGTCCTGTCGAACATAAGCTGCAAGCAGACACAGGACAAGTCACATGATAACACTGCTACACTTGAGCACTTAAATGATCAACGTGTGCGAGATGATAGAAAATGATAGTGGAAATATAACAAATTTTCCATTCATTGATGTAATCTGGGGAAATTGTTTGATTTACCTCTCGGTAGTATTCGTACGTCTTTTCCAAATGTCACCCTAACTCGTCTGCTCTGAGAACCGGCGTACGCGTTGACTTGGAGAACAATGAGGTATCCTGGTGTCTTTTTCGATCCGGTATTACAAAGGCTAGCAGCCAAATCTCAAATTTATTCAGGTAAACAGATTGTGGGAATTTGAATAAGGGCTTAGAAATGTTTTGGTACAAAGACTGGGCAATCGTGGAAGCTGATGATAATCATGGCCAATCATACAGGTAACTTGCTATTTTGAAGTCAAAATGTCATACTTAATTTGAAAGTAAACAAGTGACCTACCCTCAATTTTAAGTGGCCATCTATTGTTAAAGTGAATCCTCTTACTGGGTGTCTTTGTTAAGAGAGCTGCTAATGTGTTTCTGGATCAGTGAACATTGAAATCAGGTTGTTACTACAGTGGAGTAGCACTCCACTATCCAACCTGGACCATCCACATCCAATTCGACTGATATAACCTGTGTGCACACAGCTGGTCTGTTGGGCCCTATTTCGGATTCGGAAGAGATTCCGATTAGAGCCAGCTGTCAAGTGCTTTCGGTTCGATCCCCAGTTGGGTCGATGGATTCGCACTGATGATGATACCCAGCAAGGTAGAAGCTGCTGTTGGAGCCCTTAATCTGAACGTTCATTCTTTGTTCACTATATCCCTGTAAAGGTTTCCTACTTAATTTCATTTTCTCGTCAACGAAGCATATGACCATTGAACAAAAGACAATGGCGTTTGAGAATCAAAGGCAGCTTTCATATTTTATCACAATGGTTTTGTACTATGGATTTTGAAACATGGTATTAGTTAGCAAATTAGTGGTAACAGAGTTTCACTTTATCTGTGCAATTCGCTCTTGTCACAAAGCTTCACCTCATGCCTTGAATGGCTTTTATATTGAAGTATTTATCTCCATACGAACAGCCTTGGGTTAGCATACAACACGGTCTTGCACCGGTGCAGACTATCAGAATCCTTTCCTAAAATGGTAATTTCGTCGCTTTATACTGATCGGTGATATTAATATACTGAATAACTTCGGTTCTTTTTAATATATGGTATGAAATTTATTCATTTAAAAATTTGTGGCGTAGAAAAATGGCATCGATTGGAAGAGATTACATTCCTGGATGCTCAAATCAAGCCGAAATTCCGTGAATTATTCCACAGTGACAACAGCGAGCAATCGTGCGCTCACGTTTTACCATTCTCTAATGTTAAAATCTTTGTATAACTATGATTATCTGTCGGTGGTTTATAGGTTCCTTAATGACCGTCCCTTGGTGGAATCAAATGAAAGGCTCAGTTCAATGTAGTGTGCTGATGTTAACCCTAGCGATTTATAACAAGGCTCTATTACTCACAGAAACGTGTCACGTTGAGTATTAAATAGGACGCTTTCATCACTGAAGGACAACGTATCCTCCATGTTCATGACAGTGTCAACGGTTTCATATGTTAGGTGGGTCACAATTAATGTTCGGAAACGACTGATGGCACCATCAAGCTGATTTGGGAGGGAGAGAACCTGATCAGGTGGCAGAACTGTTCAATCGATGGTTGTGTTTTATTGGTTGCGCCGTGAAGAAGACGGGGTTTCATCTTTGCAAAATCACAGTGTGAATCCGCACGGTTCTTTAATTATCTGGCAGTGGCTGTGCTTCCATCAGCATCGCAATTCCAGCCCGATGCTTCCATTAACATTTTCCTTAGAGAGTGTTGTTGTGGCAAGTGTTGACGAAATATGATGAATTGTGGACTCATAAATTGTAAGCTTTTTCGTAGCAGCTTGAAAATGCACTACCGTCTGTGTTGCGATGTTCTGCTCTCTTTTTTGACAACGGTTTTTGTGATAGGCAGTCCATCGCACATTCATACTACCATCCACGGAGATTACGGTATGTCTAAAGGCGATTGCCTATGGTAATACAAGAGCAATTTCTGGAATTTCAAGCCTACCGATATTCACTCTGGATTGCCGAAAAAACTTAAGTCACATTGACAAATGAATTGGGCAGTAGTTACGTTCCAGTATGTGTTGCCCCTTTCCGCTATGGGGAAGCAATATGCTCAATTGGTTTTGGCTGAAAAAAACTCCAGGGAAAAATATCAACAGGCAATCAATGAGTTTGCTGTTTTCTTCGTTAGCCTACAAGATTATTAGTGGCTTTTGGCGTTGGATAAGAGTATTCGTGATGGAAAAACTAATCGGGGTCTGCAAAAGAAACCTAGTGGTCCTTCTTCATGCTTCATTTAACAAAAAGGAATTGCCCCAATATTTTTTTTGCTTTTCTTCGTCTCTGTGATCCATACTGTTTTTCCGGTTCCCTCTGGCAAACAATATGTCAAATCTTCAATTCGAATAACGGAATTCTGTTGCGTAGTTTCGGAAGAATCACTGATGAGAGTTCAGGATTAAGCAAACACTATAGTTTCGGTTTACATGAACAGATAGCCTTTAAAAAAGCTATGACAATTATCGGTTAAGTCGTTTCCTCTTATATTA
>UZAN01040160.1:59158-82118 GCA_900618425.1 Echinostoma caproni
CCACCCACCCATCCCCCTCCCCAAAAAACCGAAAATAAGAAAATGATAAATCGCAGTGAAATTAAACGTTTTTCTCTCGCAAATTATCACCTTTCACATATAGCGAACAAAGTGAGAAAACAGTGCTAGTAGTTAGTCCATTCCGGCTATAAATGTTGGCATTTCCCCTTTCTCATATTGTTGCCGAAAGGGTTAACAATTTTGCCTAAAACTCAGTGGTTATTTCTGTGCATACATGCACGGCTAAATGAAGTGTAGTGTTCATTTGTATAAATGTTGTACAAATGACAATTACGGATACTAAGATTCAGATTGAAATTAGGAAAAGAAGAACCATTTGTAGATTCGTAATCAAGACTCGCGGAAGATTATCTAAGAAATCACTTAATGAAATAATACATATTTGGTAACTAGTCATTGTATTAAAAGCAGATTATTTGGAACAGATTAACCAAACACTTGGTCCTTTGCCTAACTTACAGGTCACCATTCGTAAGCATGAACGTTTCGCCTATGATCTATACAGATGAATACATGAATTTTCAAGGACAACTGTTCACCTCAGAACAAGTATTCTTATCTCACTGTATATCCCATTATCTGAATCACCTGGTCTAACAATCAAAGGCATACAGAAAAAACAGTACCCAGGGATTCAAGGTGTCCCACTGCACTCTGGATGTGACAATAAAGAAGTAGAATTGGACAATACCGTTTTATGATAAAGTTTGTCCTGTGTCATTTGAATGACAATTTTACCTGATTTCTGAGATTCATAGATTTTGAAAACCATTTCCAATGACACTGAAACATGATACCAAGTTTATGTAATCCACCTATTCGATCCCAAAACAATTGTTTATGTTCCAGTCAGAGATCTCAGCCGACATTCAACTGCACTGAGCATTCGTGGCCTACGCGTTTCTGATTAACTTAATCACGCAAAGTGAAGACAATCGCAGCTATCTTCTTCTCTCATCCGAGCATCCCAATCACATTGATTGATTTCGACTGATTGCATCACGCACGGTTCATCGTCCATTCTGTTCGACCTCAACTGATTACATTTCACTTAAATGTGAACCAATGTGATTTGGATAGAACCATTGAAAACATGCATTCAAAGACACTGTGTGGTTTAACCCGCCTCAAAAGCTTTTCTCAGGTACTTTAAAAATAAAAACAAGCAACTGTTCAGAACGGGATCTGATTCCTCTTTTTTTTACAACAACACGTGTACAAATATGTTTTTCAGTCGATGTGTTTTTTACTCCTAACGCGTCATGTTCATTGCACAAAATGTTTTGAATCCATGAATGCATGTTTTTCTCGGTTTTCAAAAGTGCTTCTATGGTATTTTTGTATCATTCAGTCTTAGTACGCATCAAACATGCATTACCTATCTGATTGCACACGGAGGGATGGAAACGAAACTAGTGAACATCTTGTCTGAAGTGGCATGTTAGATAAAACTGTGAAATCGAAAAGTGAATTCTGGTAACGAAAACGAAATTGAGAGACAAATATCTACGAAAATGTCTTCATCATATGTGAAAATCATCATCAGTTCGGAACAGCATGTTTGCAGTGAAAACACCCTTCTTTTGATCGGTCGTGGGGCTGGAATGGGGTGGGACTTCAAGAAGATCTTTTCCGACAGATAATAAAGGTTGAAGGAACAAATTCAATCCATCCCGGTTGCCTCTTGTTTCATTTTACAAACAAGAGTGCGTTTCACTTCAAACTGTTTCCGTTAGTAACTTGTATTTCATGTATTTCTGGTCACATTTATGTGCATTTTGTACTCAGCCCATTATCACACTAGCAGGAAAACATCGGTTTACCTGATTGATTCCACGAATTTTTAGGCCAAAGATTTACGTCTCTTTTCTGTACGTTTCGGGGCATTCAGGTCACTGAATTTCTCAAGGGTGAAACATACTACATTTGACTGTTTTTTATTAACTCCCGCCTTTATTCAGCGGACTGCAGCAACGACTGGATTATGCATTTTCCCTCAATGAGCACAGTTGGGCAGTACATAAATCTCAAAGTAGCGGTTCGAAAACAAATCGGTCGTGTCATATGCTGATCTACATCACGTTTTGCTATTCATTCCGTTTATATTGACCGGTTTCATTTATTGTTAGCCAGGGAAAAAACAATATTTTTTTTATTTTTCAGCCTGAATTAACCTGATGACTGTTTGCTAAAATCAAACATTTATCACCTGGACTTGAATATTATTGCTTGAAGAACCAGAAGGGTTTTGTTCCACCTTACAGATGACCGTCGTCGATTGCAGTTCAAAATTCACTCAACAGCTAGCAACCTGTACGAACGAACAGTTTGGGTTTTGTGTATCTTATCGCTTTTGAATAGGTCTTTACATATGCGTTATGATATTTGCTTCATCGAGGATTGCATGCAAGTGAACTGACCATCCTTCACATTTCCTATTCACAAGCAACCAGTAAATCATGCAATACAATCGGCAAGCACCCAACTCGACTTCTGTTTTCCTTAGAGCTCATCAGTAAGGCATATCCGCTGTCCCGTTTGAGCTTTCAAAACTCGGACCTATCACATGGAAGGCTTGTGTATCTCACACCTTTGTAGACCAGTTCACACAAGTGCCTATTATGTTAGTTCATTCATTGTCTTCAGTGGTGTTCAGCCATTTAATTAGACCAGAATTAAAAGCGATATTAATTGTATCCCAGTAGGTTCATGTCAATTTTTTTCAAATCTGCACAAAAGTCCTACTTTGGTGGAAGCCTTCCAAATGAATTTCAAAGATAGGCAAATATTACTCCCTCATTTGCCGTCAGGAGCAAGTAACTGAATAAGCATCATCATTGAAGATGATTCAGAAACAAACATGAACTTGCTCATAGGAGCATCACCGATGTGAGCTGGTTGACTTAGGCGTATGACACACAATACATGCAACAGGTACGGGGTTCAAACCTGGGACGGGACACCACTCAATAAATTTCAACAGAGTAAACATCCAGTTCCGGCTTCCCGAATGATTGGGCAACCTGAGGGTTGTAAGTGAATAAACAGTTTAAGGGATGGTCAGGCCACATCAATTAACGTATTCCAAAGCACCGCTCACACAGAATTCTGGTTTGAATACAGATTAGTGCTTCGTCTAGTATTCAGAAAATTACTCGCCGTTCAAAGCTGATACGGACTTCATGATAACAATAGACCTCACTATGGTTTCGATGATTTATCCACATTGTTTATGCAATAATAGTCGCACTTTAAATGCAATTTTCAATAATTCAAAATAAAGCATTCCTAAAGCGGATATAATTAATCTACCGCCATCAACTACATATATTTCATCGTTCAATTTGCCACATTTTCCTTTCTTGTTCCCGCTAGATACCCTGTGTTTGGAACCGTCCTGTATTCAAGCAGCGGCAGCTATCCTCAGCAATTTAGACACAAGCTATTCTCCATGTGAAGAATTCTATAAATATGCCTGCAACGGTTGGATACGAAAGAATCGCATTCCGACCGGACAAAACACTTGGTCCATTTTGCGGAAGCTGGGAAAAGATGGAGATTATTTTACCAAAGATGTACTCGGTAAGTGAATTGGTCAATTTTTGGTGTACGGTCATGCTTGAATCTAACAAACAATTGTCGACTTGTCCAGGTTTATCAAAACTAAACAACCGGACACGTTTTGAACAGCGGAGTTGCGAAGGCACCTATGCGGCGGTTTTCTGTCCAAAAGCATGGAACACTTAATTTAACTGTTTAGTTGAGACAACGTTTATCACCGGTGAACTAAGTTAACACCGAATAAAACAGCCAAAATCGGCATTTTTTCATTTTGAACGATTTAATTAACTTCACTAGCCTAAGATTGCATTTTTATTAATCTTTCAGGACAGGGCAGTTTCAAAATTTACTTCAAGGTCATAATTTAGACAACATCGACCTTTGACGAACGATAAGTTTAAATTTAGACAGTTAACACCATTTTTTTCATTTAATTTGTTTATCATGAGAGGTTTATCTATTATTGTTGAACTGCATTTTATATATTTGTGTCGATCGTTAAAGAGTGGTATCGTCATGTCTCAAGTCGGGTTAGGATCTATGGCCAGCTTTCGCCACTTTTCGCCGTCACTAGTGAAGTTCGACAAGACTGCCCTTTATCCTCTTTCCTTTTCAACGTTGACACAGACGATGTTTTACAGAATGCTTTGTCCGGTCAAGTAAACGGTGGAGTCGAACTCCTTTCAGGGAACAGAGTTCTTGACTTACAGTATGGCGATGGCAACGCCTTGTTGGGTGACAAAACACAGGCAGTCTAATACGCTGTAAACCCTTTGGCGATACAAGTATGTGCTTTGCAATATCAAAAAGTAAATTGCTTGTTCGAAACTGGCAGGAGCCTTTGCCTGCACTCACCCCTGTGGTGATCACCTGGAAGTGGTTAAGAGCTTTAAGTACCTCGGAAGCTTCATCGCAGTTGGTGCTGGTGTTGGGGAGGAGATCGCATTACGAATAGCGAGCTGGAGTGGCTTTCATCAATCTGCGACACCTGTGGCGCCGCTATGACATCCGACTGTTTCTTAAGTTTACATCGCATCGGTTCGTACTGTTTTACGTTACGGTTACGAGACCTGGTCTCTCCGCGTTGATGATGCTAATCGACTTTCTGTATTCGACCATCGATGTCTCCGAGGCATTGCTTGTGTCTGAGGAGAACATCGGGTGAGTAATGACGAGGTTCGCCGTTGTGTGCTAGGTGCGGATAGCCGTTCTCTAACAGAAGTGATCGCTCTACACCGCCTTCTATGTCTTGGTCAGGTATAGCGTAGGCCTGTGCATCGGCTACCTCTCCGTGCTCTCTCTGCATGTGACGTGCAAGGCTTGAAGAACCTTCGCTGCGGTCAGACCACTACATAGCCTAGAGGTATGAAGAAGCTGGTTTCAGCTTTGTCTTTGGTTGATGCACCCTCCTTCTAGGTTGGGGCCCAAAGGATGAGGATTGTCGTTGATTAGAGACGCTGAGAGATATAACCCGGAATGGAAGTCAGAGTATCCAATGCTCTACGGTCGGCCTGTTAACATCTCGTGTCCCATAAAACACGATAGACTTACAGAAAAAAACTTGCAAATTTAGATGGCGAAACAAACGAAAAAAAGCTATTCTCATCAATTAAATTATCTGTTTGACCCTCTTTTCCTCTGTTATGTATCCCAACCCCCATTTTCTGTTATTCTTGTTGTTGTGTTCGCACCAGTCTTGCTTGCCGGTCGGTGATGTAGATATACGTATCTATCTATCTATCTATCTATCTATCTATCTATCTATCTATCTATCTATCTATATATATATATATATATATATGTATATATCCATCTATCTATCTATGTATATATATGTATAATGTACAGAGTGATTATCATCTAACCGTTTACACCTCTTAGTAATGGTTAACTATTATTTATGAAGAAGTGTGTCGAATATTAGCACGACAGAAATAAACGACTTAGGAATACGACAGTTGTAAATAGCACTTACAGCAATACGCCGCTAATAATAAAATATGATGAAACAGAATTGGTCAGTTGACCTAGAAAGACAGGAATGCTAATTCGCATCAGCAATACACATTCAGAAAACTCAGTGTGCATGATCTGCTACAGCTATTTCACACTGATGACTTGTAGATAATCTGAAACTCAGCTGGTACGCAAGTGAACGAGAATTTGTTTTCGCATGCGCCAATGAAATCTCCGCTAGTTTGCTCCTTATACAATTCGCAAAAGTACCCCGTCTGCCAGGACCATAACCACATTAGAAATAATCATCCCAAGCTGCTATATTGACGCTAACCAATAAGTGACCGCGTTGATTAAAATGTGGGTAAAATTCACTCTCTGAACTGAAACCTGATTTCATCTTTCTTCTCGTTTTCCAATAAATCATCCCCTCCCCCAAAAACGTTGTTAGATAATATGTGAACCTTAAACCGGAGTTTGAATCACAGAAAATGAACTTGTTCGAACGGTTTCCCCATTAGCTCTGTCTGACTGAATTCATGTGAACCGTTTTGTTTGCTACCACAAATTACTTAGTGTACACCTCTAGAACATTTTTCATAGATTTTTAAGCTAATGCCACAAAATACCAATCTATCTAGGCTTCGGTTGACAACGGAGAACCGACGGTGAAACTCATAGACACAGCAATCATTCATCACAATCTGACATATATCTGTCATTCGGAGACCGACTGTCACAAACGACTCAGGGCAATTGTGCAAGGCAAAGGTATGCCATGATCAATTCAATACCGAAAAGCAGATTTATGGTTCAGTAAACCCATTTGTAGATAAACTACAGGATATAGCTAACCCGTGCGCATCTGGCTGCCTAGAAAAATCGTCTGTCTGTCTCTCAATATCGGTGAATTGGCTAATGCGTCTGGTTGCGGTGCAGAAATGGAATGTATTTTGCACTTGAGTGGTCATCAACGGTTCACTGATATTTTAACATCTCGCTCGTCCTAATCCGTTCACTCATATCTCATCTTTCCCGGGTGGGTTAGAAAACACATCCAAATTAGACGATCCGCCGACCCGTGCGGTACAGCTGGCTCGGACATATTACAACTCTTGTCTGGATGAGAGTACCATCAACTCGCGCGGTTTTACCCCGCTGTTTAACAGTCTGGTGGAGCTGTTTGGCGGGTGGGTACTTCTACCTCCCGAATCACCAGCGGCACGAAAAGACCAAGGGGTTGGTCTGACAGTGGACAAGTTCAGTCTGACTCAACTATATCTCCCCTCATTCCGATTGTACGGTGCAAGTCCTTTGTGCCGAATCACTGTGGGAAACGATCAACGAAATTCCACACGCTATGTGATTGATGTGAGTCCATTTTTCACGATGGTCCTTGTGCTATTTTATTCACAACCGCGGTAGAAAATATTGTAATAAATGTTCCTCCTACTGGCAGGTGATTAAAAGCTGAACTATGAACCAGATATGACTCAGATAAATTCTCTCTCGATAAAACCGGAAATAATAAAACGCCAATTATTTTGATTTCAAACCTCCATATCATAGTTCATAAATCACAGATACAGAGGAATAAAACATTCATAACTGATATGAATATGTGATTGATTCTCAGTTAATTCAATTCAAGAGAAGCTTTATGCATCCAATGGATGAATTTTCAGCGATGTACGATTCTTACAGTGCATATATAAAATCAATTGCGAATGGTGTCGAGTAAGTTACATGGAAACATTTGATAACGTATCTTTTAAGTGTACCACTGAATATTGATGTGTACTTCATCTTCAAACACATTCTTCAGCCGATTTAGTCAAGCCTACACCCGAAAAGCACCGGAAATGAGTTTTGGTTTCACTAAAAGCCATCTTTCTTGCTTATTCACCGGCCCGTACAATGGATGGGCAACTTTATTGCTGGTTGAACTAAGGAGCGTATGTGAATATGAATTCTGAAAGATAGTCAATCTAAATAAATATCATCTATCCAAACTAAATGTGCCTGGATTGATAAGTAAAGATATAACTGAACTATGCTAAGGATTGCCCCCCCCCTCCATTTTTACTCCTTGGGGTTAAATGAACTGAACCTGTTAGTTTGTTATCTCGCAATTCGTACGTCCCAGTGCTGTCCCGTCGTCTAACATTCTCAGTGAAAAATGGATATCCTTTGAGTTGAACTGGCCATCCTTCAGGCTCCATCTTCGCACACAATTCTGATTCAGTCATTCAGTCAGTCGAACACTTGAGAAGCATCAGAGCACCCGTGCTCTCTTTGGAGCTCAGCTGTAGTGCATATCCTCTGGCCCTCGTGAATTAAACTTTAAACCCATTAATTGGAGAAGAATTTGTTACCACTGCGCCAAACAGCTCATAGTAGAGCTAACGATTCATACTTATTCAGATGTTATCTTCAGAGATAGTTTATCATTTCTTTCTTATTTATACATCTTTTCAATGAACTACTACAGAGCATTTATCATCCAAATCAGAGGACCTTACTGGGGTGAAATGGAATGCACAAATCCCAAACTTATTTGATATTGTTACAATAATGATTGAGTGCCAAAATTCAATATTGGTAAGATATTCAGCTGACCCTCACGGAGATTGTATGCACGAGTTCAGTGCTGACGAGAACAAAATGAGTGGTATTGAAATTCTCATAAAAATTGAACTAGTTATCTCCAATCGATAAAAGGATAAGCATCACATGATGTTGAGCAAACCTGGTGATTCATGACAGTGCGATTGAGAGGTTACGCTTATTGTCATTCGATTACATATTTCGGTTATACAAGTTTATTATTTGGGCGCTTCATCACGGAATTCACTACGAAAAACAAGTATGCTATTTTAATTTAATGATACGTAATAATGTGATGCCGAATGATTTTAGTTACGGATACGGATATGGATGCTACTGCGTTTTCATCCTCAGTTTATTTTCGATGTTGATCCTGCCTCGCCTGGCCAAGAAACGACTGTAAACAACACTTCCAGCTCGGAGGACACACGAACAGCAACACAGCCGTGTTGAAGAACAAAATATCCATTTTAAATACTGGGTTTTGTAGTGATACGACACAGTGAAATGAACCGAATAAAAAAGAGTTTGCGTTGACGATCCAAAAAAATCGAAGGCTAACATTTCTATGTCAGAAGCTGTTTGGTTTACAACCCAAATAGTTAGGGTGCGTGTACCTATGCGTGTGTGTGTAAACCGTACACATCGCTGAAATTATGGTATCACGCAAAACTAAACTTTAGTAAATTGAGTTTTGATAAAATACAACTGCATCGACAGCATAATCGAATGTACAAAGACATCTTGAATTCAGCAGAAAATCAGGACAACAGTTCTACCCATCCTGATCAAACCTTTTTATATAACATTGGAGTAATGTTCCATTGAGCAAATCGAATTTTACGTGTCATGTCATTTTGACTACTGTTTTACGCAAACCAAGCTGTTGTCTATCTTGTAACTTGAATTCATGTAAACTGGCATATTCATTGATCATTTTTACACCCAATTCTCTACTTCATCATGCAGATCATGGAAGGTTCTGTGGGGTTACACAAAGAACATTATGTAAACGAAACAATTTATCCACACAAAAAGGTGAGTAATGTCAACACAGTTCATCTCGAAAGGTTGTTTTCCTATTCTGTTGTTGCCTTCGTGTGGCCTGTTTCTAGTATTCTATTTGATACTTTCCTTTGAACGATTTCTGAATGAATCTGGCTGGTTATTTATCATTCGACGATCGTGTGTTAGCGGTCATTACATTATGGGAGACAACAGTGGTCAGTTAGCACATTCGATGTGATTTTCTGGTTGCATAACATTCAATATAACGTTTGTTTATATACATGCAATAAAGAACAACAAATAATTTGAATTTATCCTGGAATTTTATGCATTCCGCTTTTTTAGGTTCCCAAATTACTGCTCATTAAGCACTTAGATAACGACAACGGCTGAAATAGCATGACACACCTCATGTGTACTGAATAACAAGCGATTGACCATGTGGATCTAACTGTTGCTTTCAGTTTGAGGCCTTTGCAGAATTAGTCTAACTTGGGAAATCCAAATCCTACGACTAACTCTTCGTTCACAAAGTGCACTGCTCTCCTTTCCGCTTTTCAGTGGGATTTTTAAGACAAGGTGATTAATCTCCATGGGTTACGACAAACAGAAAATTCAGATTGAATTTACGCTACCTAAATTGACGCATCAATTGTCCACTTGAACACCTCCACGGCACTTCTACTGGGAAACACAGAGTCATTTTTCCAATCCGATTATACCCAACACCAATCAGACTCTTCGTCACCCGACTATTTGAAAGCAAGCACGCCACAATTCATATCCATGGGCATTGGAACAGAACGATTTCCAGACGTACGACATGGTGACAGGTACAAAACGGAGTATCAAGAAGACCTTTTTACGAAAGGCTTATTTTGAACGGAAATTAATAAAAAATTCAGTCAACAATGAAAATTCGGAACCTTGTTTGCTGCAATCGTTCAACAGTGTTTTGTCAGAAGGACCATTTTGTACTTCAAGGCAGAAATATCCCGAAAATCAGTTTCTTAGATTACAGGCTCCTTCCATTCCTCACTGCCAAAATCTTGTGATCACTTAATCCTGCTAATAATGGCAAATTATGACTTAAAACACTGTTTGCAATCACAAACGAAATTCCTCAACAGTGGATGTTCAAGGTCTCGAGGTTCGAATATAGCAAACTCATATCGATATGACGGTAGATCGGTTTGCCAGCATTCGCGCTTACTATGAAATAATCCCACTCAAACATGTTAGATACAGATCAGGTGTGATCGTGATCAGTGTAAATGTCTATCGCCTGGTGTCAATAAAATTCCTGAAATTCTATTCACCAGACTGATGAAGTGGAGCGTACTGCACTAATCTTCACCAATCAATTTGTCCACTGATTTTCAAACATGGGGGCAACAATGCTCAAATTTGACGACGATGTTTCAAAACGTATATCAGTCAATATAATATATTGCAGAGACAGAGAACTGATCGATCAGATGGATTCATCAAAGACTCCATTTCTTCCGTGCTTTCTTTTTCTGAATCTTCAAACAAACTTCAATTTTGGTCACTAGCCAATCAGTGCATATCGGAAGTTTATGAAGAACTATACACGAATGCTTGGTGTACCGGAATCAAGCCTATCTGCCATGGACGATGTGTATCAATTTGAGAAAGAAATTTCCATGGTAAGTTACCTAATTCTTGGTTTGATTAACATGCGGATAGAATATACCGGTTTTCATGCATTACAGAGACATTTTTATATGCTTTACTGTTTCGATTCTACTAGAAAAATATTGAATTGAAGTCAAGCGATATATGCTCCTCTGTGATAGTACTGTTTAGCACTGCAATCCTACGATGTTAGTGAAGGCGTTCATCTACAAGAAGATTATCAATAGTAGTATGATAGAACCAGGGGTAGATTCATCAAACTTGCACAAACAGTTTGCTTGATTAATGATCTCACAATCAAAGGAACAAGCGTTCACAAAGCAATGTATAATTTGCCGAAGTAAGATCAATAGGAACGCGTGTGCATCTGCTCAATTGCTATGCACTTCTACATTATCTAAAATTTTTTCGTTGTATGTTTATAATGTTACTTATCGTCATCACTGGCCAATTGACCGAATCGCCACTAGAGGGGAAACCAAAATCGATGAACAAAAGTGCAAATACGATAATCGTATAAAGTCATCATTGAAATAGGTTCAAATCCGAATATAGTAAATTTTATTTTTTGCCACATGCCTTGGAACACATCATGGACTCTGGTAAAAATAAACTGCGTATCTGTTGTACATGTACGTTTGAGACCAGAGGGTCAAACCAAATCAAGTAAAAACATCCCATTTCGAATCATACAATGTGCTATGAAAAATCCTTTTTTAAGCGTGAAATACGCAGAATTTAGAACGCATGAGAAATATGAAAATCGTTCAAAATGTTTATCGGGGAGTTGAAAACTATGATCGAACTAACGGAAAACACAGATATACTGGTTTTTTTGACGAGTTCTAAGAGTGTTACCCAGTGTTTAGCTATATTTGATTGGAGATATATCAATAGGAGTTTGAGGAAGAAATTTAGGAAACGATTTTTTTCAATGGAATTCCATAATTCCAGTTATTTCATGCAATGTTTAATGTAATTTTAAGTAATTGTATGGCTAGTATGCCTCCTTTTGACAGCCATCAAATATCATTTGTGCCGCTCAAACCTTGATAAAGACGTTGTGAGTGATTGCACAGAGTTATTTACACATTTTGAGTTTTTATTAGAAACAGAGGATGTACCTAAGTAGATTATATTTTTACTTTGCTTCATACTCTAAGAAGAGAAGAGATCTAGCAACAATTACACTCTAAATCACAAAAGTGAGCATGCCCTACCCTGGCAGAATACATCTTCATTACTGGAATATAACCACCTCTAATGATGATATTTTCTAACTGCTGATTTATCATTCCTGCCCGTAAGTTTCAGGCATTATTTTGTTTCCCTAAGGAGCTACTCTGTAATAAGTGGTGTGCATTTTTTGCGATCCCGCACTTGTCGAGAGTCTCCGCTTTCAACGTTCGGTCGAAGACAAACGGGCGTTGTGAACTTTGACACATGCCCTCCTGAACTATATCGAACGGCTCTCAACAACCAAGTACTGTATCTGTTATTCTTCTCGATTTGTATAGACAAACGATTATTTACCCAAAGGTGTGACGCTTTACTTATTGGTATTTTAAATCAGAGAATGCCTCTATTCTGCATGATGTTGGAAATCTCAATGGGATGGTAAAGCATCTATGGACGTCAAACCTAATTTCTGCAAAACAAAATTTCCACTCGTTCATTTGCAACATCATACCTTACTTAAGATATTTTCACCAAAACATCTGATCATATCAAAGTAGTAATGTGTAATAACTTTTACTTAAAAGTTTTTATAGGAAATACACGGAAACCAAGCCGTCAATCAATGTAATGGTTCAAGGGAAATCAAGTTGTTGCAGGTGGCATGGATACCGTGTGGTGCATCGATAATTCGTTGAAGGAACTAACCAAAGTTCACAACTTCTAAAATCTCAGCTTGAACAGCGTGCTCCTTAAACAAGTTTAGGTGGCCGCCGTATAAAGCTTTGAATCACATCGCGGCTGTTGATTGTATCAGACTTGTATACCTTGAAAACCTGCTCAAATCTGCAGTCAGTGAAACAAACAAAACATTAGAGGTGGTCCTATTAAGTAAAATAGCTGAATATTAACCGATGTCATCGATATGTGTTCAGCTGTCTTCGAAATTTACTAGATGAGTGTGGAGATCGTTTGGTTTTACTAAAGTTTAAATATTATTTTATTCGTCAGATTTGAGAAAGAGTTAGTCTAGGGGAACTACTGAGTTGCCGTAGGTGTTTTCCAATGCGTGCCATTTTTTTAGGTTTCCCACATGAGCAGTGCGCATTTCGTTCTGAACATAAATGTACCTCGACATCCATAAACCACTTAATTGCTATATTCGTGATCTCACATTTATCTAATTAAGAATCCAAACAACCCTTCACCGCTCAGTGTTTGAAAATGTGGTTTATGGGTTTGTCTTGTGCAAACCCAATCCATTTCTCATGGCAGCCATTATTCGAGGTCATAGTCACATTGATTGCAGCTGTCCTTAGCGTGTAATCTAATCACATTTTGTGGTGAACATTGCGTCATTTTTGTGAGAATTTTCTGAACATATCCGTTTCAGCGCAAAAGTCAAAGTGATACACACGGTTGATTGGCTAAGAATGTCCTCAAAAGGTCGGGATAAAGTAAGCATTAGTAGCTTAGGTGATCAGTTTATTCGCACGAATAGCATTTCATTACGATAGACTAGTCGGTGTTACGGTCAATTCCGGTAACTGTTTGAGGGTTTTTATTCGAATTAAACAACATATGGTAGGGATTTTTATTCTGGTAGAGTGTATCACTGCATGGAACAGACATTTAGTTGGAACCCGATTAAATAAATCAGTGTACTTTGAATTAGAAGAGTTCGTCAAAGTTAAAGTGTGAGAAAGCACGTCACAATGTTCCGGAGGGTGCCTTGTGTCAGGCATAAAACAGTATTATGTGCAGTTTATAGTTGAACTTATGACTTGCTTTTGGACGACCGCTATAGAGGCAAGAACTATTAAAAAAATGTAACCTGAGCTAAGAATCTAATCTACCCTTGTAGTGGAAACGCGTGGGGCGTTTTAAGAAGAAAATCTTGACTATTTGTACCGCTCAAGCACAATAGCGTAAAGTGCTTCCATCCTCAGCACTTTTTGTTTGTGATTTAATTGTCAACTGTAGATTTTTATCCTAGTATCTAACATCGTCAGCCCACCCCTACTGAAGGAGACTGAATTGTTCTCTAACCATGGATGGATGATTCTCGCAACAAAGAATGAAGAATGCACGAGAGATTGTTATAAATTTGGTTTCTTGAACACTTTTTGTCTCCTCAGGAAAGAATGGTTTAAAAGCAAAATGACCAACCAACAGAAGAGTCACCTTGATATCACCACCAATTTATTTGTTCAAAACTGGATAGATACCTGTGTGTGTTTGTGTGTGAAAATGTTTGTGCTTACCCATATCCCAACTGGGGATAGTCTCTCATTGATTGTTCGAATTTAACTGCATGGAACTGACTTGAACCTTTCACTCAGCATTTTGTACTGTGGGTGTTCATGATTATTGTGATGCTTATTTCTCTGTAAAAGCGTCTCCTCGTCCTTCGTTAGACTAGCAGTGCTCCAGTAGGAGCCGTTAATTGTTTTTGAGGGAATCCAAAATGCTGTGCACAATCCACGATTCGAAATCCATGTGCTATCAAAACATGTACATCCTAGAGTTGTGTTAGCTCATTAATCAGTTCGTAAATGTTTCATCACCGACCGAGGTGAATTATTCAATGTAATTCTTTGTAAAGTCGACTGCTGTTTGCTGATCTGTTGTCCAATTACCGAAATGTGCGAGAAAATGAGTGTCGTACCACTATGACATGGCATATAAGTGAGAATAATGAAATGAACCCAAAAGAGATNGGCATAAAGGGTTTAACAATCCGGAGGTTAGCATATCAAACAATTTTCTGTCTGTCAACGCTTTCTCACGGTGGGTTTTCCTTTTTATTAGTTATCATTCTATCTGCTATTTCCGAATATGGGAATACTACACAATTAAATTAAAACCAAAATTTAACACCAGTTTACCTTTAGATTCTTTCCCAGTAAGGTATATGGTAGATTTCGTTGTGTAAATACCAAATATATCCAGCCGGATTAGTTTCTTGGTGGTTAGATGGGTGGTCTGCTTCTTTTACACCTCCAAGATTCCCAGTTGGATCAATGGATTCACCCTGTTGACTATATCCAACAACAGTAAAATAATGTCATTTAACATTGATTTGGTCTGCACATGAGAAAATTCACTATGAAACTGAACCCCATGCCCGCTGCTCTAAGATAACCGTAGATGTATCTTGTGGAAATTAAATATGCATTTGAACCGTACTGCAACTACATCCTTATTTTAGAACTTTTCTCAGCAAGTGAGTTACATTACCTCCCCCCTAAAATCCTCTGAGTTAGGGCAGTAGTTTTCCGATGAAAACTATTCACCAATGGCGGTTTGAACTAGCTCGCAAGTATTGATTGCTTTACAGTCAAACCTCGTGGAAACGGCGACCCATGCTCATTAGTATAATGGCAGTATTACGCATGGTGGTACTTGCAGTGACGCGCACCATCAACTTTTGGTATTATTTGATCTTTAAGTTTTGATGGGTTTTCCTTATGCTCGCTCATGTTCCCTAACATTTGCTTTCATCTCCTAAATCATTTATATCTAACTTAGTTACTTTCGCGCTCTGCACAATTGATACATACCTCCCACTTGCTACGACACTGCAGTCGCTGTAAAGGTAGTCTGAACACCCCAACCATCCACTGATGTTTGGGAATCAGCTAAATGCAGTAATGTGGAGGAGGGTTACATGTTTCTGAACAATGAAGGACTTCTACTAGCCAGACCCTATTTGGCGAATAATGAAAATTACCTATCACGAGGCAAGGTCCTTAACTGTGGTTAAGTAGACTTTTTCTTTTTTCACGCTCATGGGTAACCTGCATTATGTAGGTGTCATACTTTCCTGCAAGGAAGTAATGACTTTCCTCACACTAGTCTTTGCTTATGATCAATCATTCAACAAAGATTAGTGGAACGTTTTGCAGCACAAAAAATAAGATATGGTTATCTTGCTGTGTAATTCATCATCCTTTCTCCTCTGAGATTACGAGTTCGAAACCGAACAGTACCCTCTGGTTGCATTGCCGGCGTATTTTGTGATGTTCACCTGAATGGCCGTTGCAATCAGAAGAAGATCGAGGAATAACAAGAATCACTGGTCGAGTTTGTGTATGTATGTGTGTGTGAAGAATGTGTGAGACCCTGCGAACAGAATAAATGCTTTCTAACACCACAGAGCGCAACCAAACTGTCTTTCAGTTGACTGGTGGTGACTATGTACACAGTCAACAGTGTCACCGTACACCAGCTGTGCTTTACTTTTCGTGTGCGTACGCTCTCTGCAATCCGGTGGCGATTCAAACTTAGCCCATGCAATTTCACCTATTTTGTGGCACGTACACATGCGGAAATGTAACATTGCACCCATCTATGAATGCATCATGTAATCAAGCCTTGTTGATCGCAGTCTTTTATCAATTTACTCTGGATTGCTTTACCTCAACCTAACTTCACAGTTTCCGTCCTGTAATCTATTCACTGGCGATTTACTGTGGTTTTAATGTGCCAAGTGAATAGCATTGCTTACGTCGCTGGCGAAATGCAGTTCACGTTACAGTTGGAGGTCCTAATTACTTCAGTTCTTGTGAATGTTTCGGGCCATGTCGGTCCATGATCATGGCAAACACATGCCCCTCAGGTTTGGTAGCATATAAACCGAGAGTGTAAATAAATCTACTTAAACATATAACTTTTGTTTACACCCAGCAAAATTATCGCCAATTGTGCCCTTTCGGTCCATAACCCATTGACAAGCAAGAGCGAGGTTCTAGTCAGCTACTCAGACAGTCATCACTAATGTGTTTCAAACTATTTTGTTTGTGGTTTGTAAACTAACACTGTTGCATCTCCGTTGGTCGTCATTGCGAAACCACGTCTACGCTAATGAAATCTCGAGTGACGCCCAAATCCAAATTCTAGATCCTGAATTACCATTTTTCATAATAAGGCAACCGCGTTCATGTAATCAGAAAAATCTTGCGAACGATAATATTTATATAGTCATTAGGCTTTAGGAGACTTGTAGGAAAACAGTAAGTAAGTTCAGCAATTTGTTTTGCAAATTCACACACGCAGATTAATAAGTTCGAGTGTTTTTACGTAAGTGACGGAAATTTCGAAAACAATGAACGTGATTCTAGCAAAATTGCCAATTCGCAGCCCAAAAGAACAAACGTTTAAACTGCACTAAAGTTGACTGAGTTTACCGGTTCAACTTTTGGCGAAACCAAACTATCGAAACCTTGTTTTATGATGATGAACTTGCTTAGAGATTGAGAAATACCTAATTTGGTCAAATCGATCTAGTATATATGTGTTGGAATATCCAAGTAAGATTGGCTGGACATACAAAGGCAAATGATCGTATTGACAACTTAAATGTCGTCGGCGCAAGAAACTTCCTGTTATTTTGTTATCACTAATGTTGTTGACCTTGCTCGTGTTGTTGTGATAATATTCAAAGCTGATATTTTACTGTGTACTAAACAATCCCGTGACATTGTTTGGTCCACAAAAATGGCAGAATATATTCTTTACGTTTAGATAGAGGTGCCATAACCATGGCTGTTTTTTGTTCGATCTTCTCCCACTGTGCACTAAAAACATTTTCCAATTAGACTCTAACAATCCGATCATCATCCAGGTTGATTTTATCGTTTACAACAGCTACCGGATTGCAAATTCCATAGCATTCATTCCCATAGACCGAGAGAGGAAGACGGTTCAGATTGTTAACAATAAACTTCTCCTCACCCGTGTAGCCGCTGATACAGAGCAGTGCACCCTCACAAATTAGTTATTCATGGCTTCCAGTACCTTTGGATCTCCTCCACTTGAATCATCAAACCATCATTATCTTCCAACCTTGAATTTTCAGGTTTCATCTGTAATCCCAATAAATCGATCTTAAGACCTGCAGGCCCGATCCTGTCTCTATAACCTGTTCTCAGTTCTCTCATTGATCTTTATCCCACTGAGTCCCAACTGTTGGGAAAATATTCACGTTTTTACGATTTCCAGGTGAGTTGCGTTTGGTGATTCTAACGATTACGCCTCATCTTACGGGCTTCACTCTTTTCGGAGGACCTACAATTAGTGAATGCAAAACAACTGCGACGTCAATTGAAACACCACAAACTTCTATACGACCACTAATTTGAGATCCATTACATCATATCCAATGCCAACCTGTTGACACACAAGTCACAAATTAGGACATTTGATAAAAATGGTGATTCACATCATAGAGATATCAGCTACACCGAAAACAATGAAGCCAAAAGAAAAGAGTTGCTTTGACGATTGTCTTTCAAAGGCGATGTAATGGACCCAATAACTCAAACGACGACCACTAGCAGGCCAGTAATCTCGAAGAATGTCAAAGAGAAGCTGCCTGTCCTCGTCTCAATATTGAATCCTTATTCATTTACTTGCATCTGTGCAGCGATTCACATAGGTGGGACGACAAGGCATCTGTTGCAGAGGGTGAAAGAACACAAACCGACCTGACTGAGTTTTGGCTGCATGAAAACATCGTGAAGCACAGTCACAAAAGCAGGGCATCCTTTTAGCAACGACAGTCTCAAAGTCATTTATCAATTATCACCAATTAGATCACCGCTGCGTGCATATAAAAAATTGGTCAAGGTAATCCAGCTGTCCTGACCTCCAGTTGGTCTAGATCATGATTCTGACCATTACATGATGATGACGTCAAGAAGCCAAGGTAAACAGAACGCTGCAAGCGTAACTTCCCCCCCCCCCGCGTCTCCTCCTTGCAACGTGTAAAGAACATTGTTTTGTTTTTATCATTTAGAAAATTACTTTACGTAACTTGATTTCGATTAACTCCCTAACCGATATCCTAACCTAACTTGTATATACAAACATGTAACTGTGCCTGTTCGAAAAGGAATATCTGCCAGTCATTCAACCGAAGTCGGCAATTTCGTCACTTTGATGAAAAGTCTATATTCTTGTGTTTGACTTCATGGGTGACACTATCAGAATCCTATCGAGAATAATAGTAGTGCACTTTGGTGACGCACAGGGTTCTTTGCTATACGCCATCCTCTATCTTATTGTTATCGATGATCTTTTATCACAAACACAAAAGCCTATCCCAGTTGATAATACCAATCCATATTGTTTTCTTTTCAAATCGCTTCCCGGGGTTTTTTGAGTAACATCGTCACTGTTGGTTGGTTGACTGATTTTACGTCAATCAGTTTGAATCGGTGTACTTTCTCGGCTTAGAACACGCAAATGCTGTTACACAATCCTGGTTTTCTGTTTTCAACCAAGTTATTCCCCCCACTCTAAATCTGGATTTCGAATCTTGTTCACTGCGCGTTTTAGCTTCTGCAGGTCTGCTTGATCTACAAGTCCCTTTTACTCTAGCTTGTCTCTGCGTATGTCCTTACTTCTTTGCATGAAACCGTTTATCACGGTTTGCATAGATTATCAACCTATCGTTGATAACAAGTCCTGAACATGATGGACGATGACGCACAGTCTACTGTTCTTCTCTGGACTGCATTCAGCGTAAATCCATTCTTCTTGTCGCTATCTGCCCACAAAAGAAAACCTTGAACCAAATAGCTGTCATATTGTTGTTGGTACCTTATCTGTTTTCTTGCGCTGTTAGACTTTATTTGGCCCTATGGAGTTTTCCTATTTAGTCGCCCTTGATATTTATTCGTTTAGTACACCCGGTCTGGGAAGAATCACATCACGCTTATCGAATAGCGGCGGTTGAATCCGCGAAATGAAGAAATGACCTTCCTACCCATTTGTTCATCCGTATTGTAATCTTTCCAGAATGTTATGTTTTATATGAATGCCCGCACATTCACCCATCCCCGTTTCCCCAATACAGTGCTTTATCGTTTTATCGTTTTTCTGAGTATCTTGTTTGTCTTTAACATCCATTTGCGAGGCCGTCTTCGAATTATGAACAATATGCGCTCTTTATTTGTGTTGTCAAACAGGACACCTCTTTGATAGGATCTCGGCAGTCATACTCAATGTAATGTTTATGCTGTGAATGTTGATTTCGACCTTTGTAGCACGTGTCAATTAAACTAAATGATCGTTAGGATGGGGAACAAAGTGCTGATCGTTTATCAGCTATTTCGTACAACACTGAAGAACCATTTTATGAATGGTTGGCACTATTTCAACCTTCCCTAATCGTATTTTCTCAATTTGAGGTGTTTTCTAACAAGATAAGCGATCGGCCTTTCATGATACTGATGACCTCAGCTAACATCGTTTGAATGACTTCTGACACTTATTGTCTGCATGATTTTAGTATACATAGTTATCGGGAAGATGAATTTGCATCATTCGTTGGTCGTTCGATATCATTTCTATTGTATATTGTGATATTGCAAATATCAAAATTTCAAATGAGGATTTAACGATCTCAGAACTATAGATTGAAAGCAAAACAGTACGCCACTTAGATTAAGAACTAACCGATAGTTGTCATTAGACTGACGATTTTTTAGTCTCCGAAAAGGACAAACTCTTCGATTATGCTGGGTATCGAAGTGATCATGGGGGCTGTTAACGACAATTCTGTGACAGCGATAATCATGGGTGCTTCATGTTAAACGAGTTGTTAGTCAAAGATTACATCAATGCTCATTTTTGACATTTGGGCGCTTTATGACGACTCTCTTTCAGAGTTTCTGAAAGTTTCTGTAGGATAAGTTGTTTGTTTGAACTGCTACGGTATCCATTTATTATGCTCAACCAGGTGTTCGCGCGCATTATTGATTTGTTCTTCCTTCTCCCGTTCAGCGCACCGAGGAGCGAGGTGATCGTGATCCGGAACGAAACTATGAGTTGATCAAACTGAGTGAACTGCCCAACTATTGTTCTGTGGTAAGTAACAATGAATCTATATTATTCTTGCCGGTATAATTGTGTAAATACGCATCCGTGTGTGTATGCGCGCGAGCGCGGAACGGGTAACAACTGGTCATTGAGGATACCACTAAATCGATACTTAATTTTATGGGCATGGTTCACGAGACAATAAATGTACCTATTGCCAAAAGAAGGGGTTAAGTTTGAAACATGAGTCAGTTTTTAGTCAGACATTTCTAAATATGATTTATTGTTTATTTCTGTGGGGATGATTCACCTGAACTTCACTGAGATGGTATCCCCTGGTGCTCGATTTTATTGTTTGCCGGTTAGAGGTGGAAGACCCCAAATCAATTAAACATCGATAAATGGTACACACCACTTGACGATTTATGAAACTAATTAAAAACAGAATGTATCAGTCCAGTGTAAATAAACAGTAATATAGTAAAGGACAGTCCCAAATGAGATCTAAAACCGTCTCAAACACTGGATCAGAAAAGTCGGATGTTGTGATCCGCGAAATCCCATTCATCAAACTTGCGTCCACCAGTACTCAAAATTATGCCCTATAAATTTTTGGTAAATTTACTGATATTGATATTCCACACGTGTCAAACGAAGGAGGTTGTGTTGTTTGTGCACATCGAATACGTGGTGATCTCCCAAGGAGTGAAACCCACACAGAACATCATCTACAGTGCTTGGTGCTTGTGAAAAACCGAACGGGCTAATCCAAGCATTGACCATTTAAACACGGTGCTCTTTTTGTTAGACAATGAGTTTCAAATAAATGACAAGAAATGATTATGCTTTTTAATTTGGAAAGAGCATTTAGGAATAGGCTAATTATCTTTCCCCATAGGATTTGATTGCACCAATGGGAGAATGCCGTCTCAGAGGGGTATGGGAACCTAGTGGCTGTTACTTGTGAGTCTCCTTTCTCATCAAATATATTTTCTAGTTTTCGATTCCGATTCTACACCCTATCAGATAACAGTTTTATGCAATCACGGATTCTTTTAACTTTTAAACACATCTTACGAAGCTGATGAACAGTTAACAGCATATTATTCAAATCGAATGGTGCTTTTGTTTAAAACAGTCAAACAAGGACAAACTTGTTGAGATTCGAAAGCAAGTACATCACTTCCATTGTCTCCATCCAAATAAACCGATGAATGATTTGTCCTTGTTCGAAATCGAGCGGAAATATCACTGTTTCATTAACTCTCTTACGTTTTTAGGTGTGCTATTTGAATGGAAGATCACATGTAGTGACAGATCAATCAATCAATCCCGACGAAAGATTTTAATCGATGTATTCGTAAATTGAAGTCAGCGTATTTGGCAACTCGAATAGTGGGGGAAGAAAGCCACATTCATTAAGTAAATATTCAAACGAAGCTATAATTAGCCACTGGATTGAATGGTAGACTGTTTGGCTACAACCGTTATTTTTAATTCTCAACAGCAAGTAAATTTTAACTGGGGCGTAAATTGTACTTTTTCCCGAAAAACGTTTGCAGCGTGTGTTCCATCTGTCCATCGGCACACCCGTCTTTCTGTGGTACATTTATTTCACATCAAAACGTTTTCCACAAATCACGGCAACCACCTCTTTGGAGTGTTAACAGAAATATGTGCTGGGCTTCCCATCTCACATTTGACATTTATAACGGCTGTCATCTAGTCTTTGTGTTACATTCACACCTATGTCAATTGCACTTCCGAAATATCTTAGTTGAACGCAAATTTCATTTAAATTTGTAAAGAGTGTCTAATATATCCTACATTTAGTCGTCATCATTTTTAAAGCACATTGCATAGATGAGATAAACATCAACTGAATGTGTGTTTCCCTTCAGAAAAATTCGTCATATAAAGAACCAGACCTTTGCGTATCTTGATCATGTCGTTTTGTCGGCCGATAAAGGAACGTGTTTTGTAGACGTAGACTGTCTGACTTGAGCGAACTATGATGAACAGAGCACAGGAGTATCCGAACATGGAGATAAGTGATCCAATCCTAGTTGAACCCCAATGTCTGGAACCTATTCGATATCTGCTTAGACAAATGGTTGGAATGCAAACTCCGAGATTAGAGATTGTT
>UZAN01040161.1:0-25203 GCA_900618425.1 Echinostoma caproni
CTATAGATCTCAAAATTTCACAAATAGGAAACACCAACGATCCTTCATGAATTGCGAACAACACGTGACACATTTGGACAAATTAACCAGTAAGACGAAAACTCGAGAGCAATTTATATAGCAGACAGATGGAACAACAACAAAAGCTGTATTTGAACAGTATGAGTAAAGACTGCAATGAATGCACCTTTTTCCAACACACCAGGCTTTTTACAAAATTTGACCAAGAATGTTCCCGGTGACAAAATTAGGATAAATACATCTTCAATTCTCTATTGGGATGTGTACAAGTGGATCCCCAGTTTATCAAAGGAATGCTAATATGTGAACTCTGAACCTTGATGATATTTGCACTCGACATATTGAATGCATAAGTGAAGAGTATTGGGAAGCATATTTTTGAAATAAAATAGAACGTACATGCGGGTTTTGTTGCAGTATGAATGATAGTTATTTCAATCGAATGTCTTTTATAGTTCACATTCAAGTCAATTCCGTTGGTCATTGAACTATAAACACACACCTAGGAATCAGCCAATTTGTGGTTTTGTAACCAGTCATCCGTATTTTGTACTGTCTTGAATTAAATATATACGTTCAAGCACCAAGCTAACCACTTCACTGTAGGTCGCTGAGATCATCCTGAGAAACCTGGCGGACCTGAAGCGAAATGAAGAACTGAAGCGAAGCTGGCACGGTAAATTCTGAAATGCCAGAAAGATAACCACCGGATTTGTATTCATTAAGCGGGAAAATTGTCAGATGAAAATCGCAGTTTGCACTTTCACTGTCAAGAGGATGAAAATGATTATTGGGTGAATTTTTTTTAAAACAGACTATATTCCGACATTAGGTAAGTGTTCTCATTTGCCTATAAAAATTTCATTTCATATCTTTCCACTGTACCACCGATATTTTTTTCAAAGCCTATATTTTCTTCGGTGCATGAAATAAAGACTGCTAGTCAAATTATTTACCGTTAACTATCAGATATATTAGCAGCTGTACCTTAAATTTTAATTAATTACATCATAATGAATACCAGCTATCCTTGTTGGTTAGTGCAACAGTGCTCATTGTTTGCTAATTTGGAAAACAATGGTGTCCACGTTTGAAATAAACTGTGGAGAACAAGTATGAAAGGAGAATCCAACATAGCAAGGTTGCATGGTTTAGGCCCATGACCTGATTTCAGCACTCAACTGGTGGTGGTGATGTTTATTAATATGTATGAATGGATTGCAAAATGGAAACTGGTAAATGGGGGGAGCGTCAGTAAGGTAATGCCCAGAGGATGATCCCGTTTCATTTTTGACACTGAATCGGTTTCCATCTGTTAATTGCAATCGCCTAGGCGACCTTGAGCATTCTAGTGTTATCATTAGTAAAATTCACTCAAAATGCCTTCTAGTGATCAATGAGGTGTTGCGTCATCAACAAGTTTTTGATAATCTATGACCTTGTTGTTTTGTAACCACGGTCCTTATCGGTTAGCAGCTGTGTAGACTTTGACATGACAACCTTGCGTTGAACCCAGTTCGAAAAGAACAAGTCATTTTTGAAAGACTGATTCATGAATTTCCATGTTTATGCATGCACAAACTTTCTGCCTCACGGATGGGCGGATTTTACGTAATTGAGGTCAATGCACCCTTTTTGGTGGCGGCGAGTGGTATTGGTCGAGTAGTTTGTCCTCAAAGCTGAGATCTGGAGGTCCTGATCTCACACCATTGCCTGCACGTTATCAAGACAGCTTTGTACGGCCACCGCCGGTATCCTAAAATTTTACGAGTTAAGCACTTATTAAAGACTGAGGTAAAAATAAAAGATTACATTCAAAATATAAAATATATATAAATAAATATAAAACTATTCCGCACAACCCCCTCCCCTCTGTGTGCCCAAAAACAGTTTGTGTAAGCGCTGAGTCTTCCTTAGCCCACCCCCACACAAACCCTTTCACGTGTAATCGCTATGGTCGGATGAGTGGACAAACAAATGTGATCATCATGAACCCGACTTCCGATCTCACGATGAAATCGTTTCTAGTAATCTATGATTTTATTTTTGTTTAAATTTTCCCAGGACAATTTTATTTCCAAGTAGTGATATATATTGAGATGTACTGGCATGAAAAAGAATCTCTGAAAACGAGCTTGTTCTCCATTTTGTTGTTTAGTTTGACATATCAAATACATATATATATATAAAACATGAGCTGTTACTATCTTACCGGTCAACCTAGTCGACTGCGGTTAAACTACATCCACCACGAGGAACCTTTTCGTGAAAACTTTTAATTTCGCAACAATATTGTATTCGGAGTGCGGATTGTACGCTGGCATGTATATATTACCCAGAAAACGCTTAGTTTCATAACATAGCGTATAAACTTCTGTTTACAAGCAAATTACACGCATAATAACCGGACTGTAGCAAGGTGACTTGCAGATCACGCTTGGGGCAATCAGCTGAAATAAATTTCTTTTAATATTATTGTAACAAATACTAATGAGAAAGATTACATAAAACAACTATCAGCTATTCTTTACGATTCATCAAAATTGCCTATTGATCAAGTTAGTGATGATTCCAACCAATGCGTTTTATGCCAGCCGTTAGGGAGGAATTTACTATTCGGCATCATGTTGGAATTACTCACTATAGCACTGTAGACTGCGGAGGTTGATTGAAGCTCTTTGAATAGCAGTTGTCTGCGGGAAGCACGGTTTTTCAGTGGGTTTAGCCAACTGGGTACTTCACTTCAAATGTCTGAGGCTACGACTGAATATTCAGTGTTCTTCCATAGTAAAGTGAACGTGACAATAACCATCTGCAACCCAATAAGCGACACACTTGCATTTGCATTAACTGCTGTTTCTCATTCTAGCCTACCGGATGCAGCAGTTGTCGAGTACGTCCAATCAGATACACGTTTGTGATTGTCTCAAAGTCACAATGAGATAAATATCTAATAAACATAAGGTTGTTTATCGTTTCTATGGCCTGCCAAACACACTTCTACAAATATATCCATAGCAATATCAAGGGAATTCACGTTCTTGAGTTGAAAGACTATATATGTTTTAACATTCACTCATCAGGCAATACAAAGAGTAAACTAAATAATAAATGCTGCAAATTAAGCAGTACACAGTAATTTTAAAGTATATTTTCTAAATCGGTCGCCATTATGTATTGTTACTTTACCTGAATATAACAAGCTTGTTTATTTTAACCAACCAAAGAAAATTCATCAGGGACATCACTTGCATGGGACGTTCTATGGCCTCCTTATCTGCCTACATCGCAGTGTATCTACCATAACACATACACCGCTTTCAAAAGGGTTTTCGAAGTCAAACCAGTTTCAAAGTTGTGAAAGGTATTTATCAATTGGCATTACATATCTGCCAAAAAGCACTAAATATAGCAAGAGTAAATTACCAGATGAACAAATGTATTCAGAACCTGGTCGGTCGTTTTGTTTTCGGACGTGAGACCCAAGTTGTAAACCGCATTTTGTAACAGTCACCATTTTTGTGTGTGTAGCGTAACCTGAAAGCCAGAAAGATGCCGTCCCAATCAGAATTTAGGGCGATTGTCTTTGGGAAAAGTTATTCCTTTCTGTGGTGTTGGCTTGTATTTTTGATGGGTGTAAGCAATGGCGGACGGAGTATGTGATCTGACAATTTCTGTCAAATAACACTTTATTTTCGTGGTTCAGTTAAAGACCAGTGTACCCATTGAGATACTTTATATCTATCCGACAGAGGGTGGGAGTTTATTCTAATGCTTTGTGTCAATCTCGATCGATTGGAAACGTGGTTAACAAAGCCAGCGTGAATGATGGTTTTTCACTCGCTGATGCACTACACTGATACATCTAACTTAATATCTGAAAATTTACACGGTTGACATTGTCTTTTCGTTTAAAGGATATCAGTTGGAGCGTTTCGTTGGTAAACACTTAAATCATCCTCATCACCATCGAAGGATTTAGTCGGCAGCTGTTATTGAACTCATGAGAAAATTCCCTAATTCCTTTGATTTATTTTCTAATTTTTTTATGCAGTTTATTATAAATTGATTGTTTTTTATTCCATTTGGGCAGTTCTCTTCTAACATGTTCTGCAGAATAAGCAGCATCAACGCTATTAAAACCCATTGCGCGAATAACAACAAGTAGTTCAGCAAAGCAGATAGGCTTTATTTTGCACACATTTATAAACAATGAAGAGAATAGTAGTATAACATTGAATTCTAATACAGTGCATCAAATCACACGGTTTACACACCCATTAAACATTCTCTGTAATACGGCTTTTTCCGCCGATTGTCATGGCTCGTGTACGCAAACGTTCCTTCACAGAACTAACCACAGGTGAGGTGATGCGAATATTAACGTAATACATATACGTTTTAGTGCGCAAAGTTTCACAAATCCCATTTATCAGTTGCTCTTCATCATCACCTTCATTTTCTCACTAAGTTTTAGGAGTGGTATTCCATCTCCTTTTCTCTACGAAAGTATGGCAGTATCTGCCATGCGCAAAGCATTTTCCGACACTTGCAAAAAAGCTTAAGGCAATTGCTCATCAAAATTTGACAGGAGCTTTTATCCTTACAAGGGACATAAGTATCCTCCATCAGCTTGGCGTAAAGTTGTATCGGTAACGTTTTAGTTATTATTTTTGTCACATGTATTCTTATCACTACGTCTGTTATAATGTTTGTTCTCACTACTTTCATGCATTAAGAGCTCAAATTCAAACTGTCTGCAGGTCAGTTGATGAAAATGGAAAATTTTTATTTTTATGATTCCTCTCTTCGCGCGGGGAACTCGCTGAATAACGGATAAAGCTTTATTGTTGCCGATACGCTTTTATTACTTATGCATATTTAGTTTAATCGCTTTTGAATTCCATATTTCTATTGAAGGTGTTTACTCCAAACCTTTGGGTATTCACTCTAGTGAGAACACTTACATGGGGGTATTGCTTTAAAGATATTTTCACTCCTGGTAGAAAGGGTAACTATGTGTCCAAAAATCATTAAACATCGATTTAATAAAAACTAATCAAATCTTTCATCAGTCCATACCTTGAATGTATATTAACGTAAACATCTTATCTGTCCTGTATGATGTGTGCATTTTGTAAACCTACAGTTATGAACGTCAGACAACAGGGTGAGATGAACTTTTAAATGTTTAAAATCAACTGCGATTTACTTTGGGCATTTTTTTCTTCTCTCAGTTTGAGATATATCCAAATTTGGATGTGGCTGCTGCATTTTCTATAATTTTATAATGATAATTATTTTCGAAGAGATTATTTTGGTGTATTCAGCTGTATACCTATGTTCACCTCCTTTTGGAAAGGAAATTCGAAACGACTTTAAATATCAATGCAGAATTTCAATAGAGACTGTACTTATCAACAGCGAACCTTGGATTCCTGACAAACGGACAAAATCCTCCTTGTCGTATCTCGCTTGGAAGTTTAAATCAAGGCAAAAAACGATTCGCCAACAAGTCGAAAAATGCGGTTTCCACTGTTTCTTGTCTTCCACCACACGCATGTTTTTCATCCCAGATGAAATGCATCAAACATGCGTAACACAGGATCCCAAGGCACGATCAATGCACAAAAACTGATTTTCTTCAACTCGCCTAATCAATATCATAGCAATTGAATTTTGTATCCAGACATGTCGTTTTTTTATTGAAAAGTCAGAGGTAGCACCCAACTGTTCACAGAAGAAAATGCACCAACAAAGGAACCGAATATTAGCGGCCCGTATGATATCTGTTTCAAGTAAAACGCAGAAATCTTTGTTAACATATATTAAGAACAACAAATATCAAAAACCATAGAGCCAGTGCATGGAATATTGCATAAAATACCCTCCATCGAAGAAGAAAGGTGGTTTGTATAGGTATGCCCCGGTGAAAGCCTTTTTGGTAAAAAATGAGTCACTGCGGATGTCATTCAGAAGAGTACGGCAATGTCACTCGAAATTGATAGAAAGAAATTAAACTATGATAGGTCCAAATTTGAATAGAGTGAACAGCAAAAATCATTGTGCTAGCTACGTTTATTGAAGTACACAAAGGTTTCTAGATTGATTAGTATTTGCACTGACGGAACAATGAAAATAACCTGACAATGCTGAAATGAGAGCAGACGATAGCTTGACTATGATCGAACAACATGTTGTATGCGTTCTTTGCTCTTTATAAACCGTAGTACTGTGACACATGCTCATTGTATTCACAAATAATGGGGAATTAAGTACTTTCCTGCAAGCAATGAAATTGCAAACCTCGAGAGCACAACGTTACGCATGTGGCTAGTGAAACTGATCAAAAGAAATCTGAGTAACGGAATACAATGGTAAATGTCAAATAAAAGTAATTTAACCAATTGTAATCTGCTGAATGTTTATATATCAAATTTGATGTACTAGCTATTTAGGTTAACACCCAATAAAATGGAAACCCATTTAGCACTGTTCAATAAACTCCGTTTTCTAGGGCTATGAACCGAAACCAGTTCCACAAGAATAGTGCCAGTGCCGTTAAACAATATTAGTTATCAAAACACGTTCAGTGTCGATCACCGTTGGACTTGTGCAAAGATGTCTTTAACTTTTGGAAATTTTTTCACTATGCGGTGTTCTCAAGAGGCATGTTGTATATGGATCTGATCACACGTCGTCATTCGTATGTCATTAACTGGAACCACACTACTTATATTATGATGGAAGGCAGAACAAAGAGACTCCTAGATAGCAACCGAATCAGGAATGGGGCTCATCCGACCAGACGCGCAGACGCACCGGCGGGAAGTGCCTCGCGAGACAATGTTGACTGCCACCCGAAAAGAGCGAATCGACAAATACAGCCAGACGGATAATCGCTAACGCGAAAGATACCCAAAGAATGCCACAATCTCGCAGATGTCAATCAACGCATCTCGCGCTTCGATCGGGTAAAAACAGTCGGAAAAGCACGCTGAAGAAGAGGCAACGCACATGCAAAGTGCGGACTGAAAAAACAAGGAATGACCTATAGAAATAGGTATGAAGCATCCTGCCGTGCTGAGGAGGAATGACTACATATAATCGAAAGCAAACAATATTTGCTTTTCAATTCAATCAATAGACGTTTTACACGCACTCTAACTAAGATATATATAAAATATGACAATACTATCTTGGGAACACACTATTGTGGAGCTCGGTAGGATAAAACGACGAGACCAAACCCTTTTCAAACTTCAATCACAGCTAATTCCTCTAACAGTTAAATATTTGGTGACGGAATCAAGAGAATACCCAAGTGGGGTGAATTCCTTACGATTTCGAAAAAAAACGTCAATGAGATAATGCAATGGGTGTTATATTTTCGTTATGTTATTTCACATCCACTGTGAAAGAGCTAGTGTTTGATGTTGACCAGTGTCCTTTGGTGAGATAATATCTCATTCAAAAGTGACTGAAATTATTTCAATTATGGTGAAATAGTGAGTAGTTGTTTAGTGTGATAATCTCCAGTATGGTAGGATTATTTTTCTTCGTAAAGGAAAAACAACTACGGCCACCTCTGAGCCGTGACTTTTATGAGCAGCCCTGGCATGTATGAAAAAGGATCAATTAAAATTGCCACGGTCACTATATTTTTCATACACGAAATATCATTTGGGGAATTTTACAGTCGCGACGCCTTGTGAAGAATTCATGATCAACCATCGCCATAGATAAGGAATGGCGCCTTGCTTCTGGTAGTTTACTAATAGTCAATCTAAGTGATCACTTTTTATGAGTAAGCCAGTAAAGCCAGTAAGCCAGTGTATGAATCTGATCACACGTCATCTTCCGTATGTCATTAACTGGAAGCACGCTAGTTATATGCACGAAACTTCCCATTATTCTGTTTAAAGAACTGTTGCCAACGGAATGATCAACCTTGTTTCTTTGCATTTCAGATGTGCTGCAAACACAACGAGGGTCCACAGCAGCGACACCATAAAGGGGATAGTAGGTATGCCGGAAATATGAACCATCTGATCTACCGATGCCACCATTCGTTAAAGCGAATACATAAATAAGTAAAACTTGATTTCACCGGTTTCAAAACCTAGATAAGAACGAAAGACGCTTGCAAGAAATTTATAACAGGTACATTTATCTTGCCGGTCAAGTAAACAACAAAAGATTCAACAATACACAAAACATTCCAGAAGAACGACGGGCAGTTTAATGCATATACATTGATAGATGTTTACTGAAAATGGGCATCTAAGCAAACTGTCCTCACCTGTGGTCCATCGCTGGAAATTCATTCCATATAAATTATACAAAATACAGGGTGGAGGCTTTCATTAAAGCAACTGGGTACACAAGAAGTACAGTAATGTGTAACATTATATAAAATACGATCGCTACTTAACCATGTCAGATATTGTCTCAGTATAGTAACAATGGGTATCAAATGTGTAAAGATCTCCTCGTCAAACGCTCATCTAAATTGAGTTGCTCAATATGCTGGAATGGTAGGTAAACGACTTTCGTTGTTTAAAAGAAAATGACGTAAGCTGTTTGAAAAAGGTTAAGAGAATACATATAATCTCGTTCTTTATTTTTTGGTCTGTTTATTAGCAGTTTTGTCTATCTAGTATTGTAAAAGGTGGTTGTATATAAAGTTTAATTAGTTATTCAATGTCGCAAGTTCACTATGGGGTAATTTGTTGTGGCAGTCATATACCAGCATGTGAAAAGCACTGCCTTTTATCATGGACCTATGCGGATCCAATATGTTTGGATACTGGAATCGGGTGAATATCGAAAAACTTTCTATTCAGATGGACCCCTGGCGTGTGAGGATGCTGATGAGGTCGAGGTCAACCGCGATCTAATAGGATTTCGCGTTATGTTTTCGCAGTCTAGCTTCATTGAGCATGACACACTTGAAAGATATGATCTAGCGGACTGAGTAAATCTGAATTCTCTAATACCCTTGAGATCAGAAATATTTCGAAGAACAAATCAATCGGTTGCACACCGTTTGCATGGAGTTTGTTTGCAGTTCAACACATGTCCACTGAAACTGACGCTAAATTATGGATATCAACTTTAACCAGATCTTTGTAAGATGCTACCAGTTTGAATTGTGAAGTNTGTGAAGTTCAAAAAAGCTATTAAAAGTATTTTCAAGCCGGTAAGCGTCTGTAGACTAGTAAAAAACAGTTATTGGTTCAGCTGTTAAACTAGGTGTAGCGGGGTTCAGACATATAGCTACATCCAAAAGGAAACTATAATTGACCATGGTTTACAGCTTCCTGTTATTTCTATGTCAGAGGCATAAAACAGTGTTTTAGCTTTCAATTTAGGAACAGTTTACAGTTCACATTATACCGTGACCGTTTTATATGCAGTATTTGTTGCACAATACCTTTGTATACAAATAATGTCTCCAGTTAGCTGAGAAATTGCACTTCCTCATTCAACTGCCATACATAAAGTACTTAAACAGAAAGAAGCATGACTTTGATTAGGTTCAATGGCACTATCAGTTACAGAATGATGATGATAATTGTTATGTATTGAACCACTATGATGGATTATCTTAAGTTTTCTAATTGTTCAAAAACCTTTTCACTGCTATAAAAGCAACTTCAGCAGAATCTTAAATTCTAACCATGCGTTTTCTTATTATGTTTTTAGCTTCCCCTTCATGTCCCGGTTAGAGTGGGCTGACGATTGCGTTGTGCTTCACCGAATTCAACTACAAAACAAACGATACACTTTCCCATTACATTGATATCTTTGTTGTGTTTTTCTTTTAAAACACTTTTGTGACGCAATGACAGCATTTTTACCCTTATTTATATTAAATCAAATACAGAGCTTTAAAGTCTATTCCTTTTATATTACGAGAAGTTATGGTATCCAAGAGAGCCGACCTTTTAGAAGAACGCAAATAACTTCATCTCTGTGTGTACATTTACATCGGTGTTCTGGGATTAACGGTAAGAGCAGACCTTGTTGGTGTTTCTATATCATGTTTTCTTAATGTCAGTCTTAGAATATTTAGGCTTATGCTGATAAATCGGCTATTCAATTTCGTCAACAGATTAACTCTTACCATTTGTGCAGCAGAATATAGTTTTGCGTCTCCCAAAATTTATTGCATAAGCAAAATCATGTCAAACGACCAAGGTGAGCCATGAGGTTAGGCACGTGAAAGACTCTGGAAGGTCGCCAGGCCAATATTAACTTCCGCTCTCCAAAAGTGATCTTCGTAATCTGTGGGGATCGTACCTATTTGGGAGTCGCTGTGAACTATCTGAGTCACTGGATTTAACGAATAACTTCCAGAGCGTGTACTTTCATTGGGGCTTTCCGTATCTGCTTATTGCAATAAACGGATGTCCTCGACGAGCTCAAATCTCCTGATAAATTAGAAACATAACGCCATTTTCTTGGAAATGCAAATAAATACCTAAGTGTTCCTGAATTCAGTGTATCAAAACAACCAACCAAAAGACAACGACATATTTTTCTGGATGGTCTTGAATTGAAATTAAATGAACTTCTGATGTGTGACTTGAGAAAGTGAGCTACCCCTAATAAAAGTGTATGAAACTTGAATCCCGAGGCTTATTGCGATGACTTCATAAGACATTTGTCTTAGGATGAAAGGCATACACTACATTTGATAGAAGCCCGTATGAGCCCATGGCCTAGCAAGGCAAAAAATGAGATAGCGGATTATTTTACCGATAAATAACAATCGCTTGGTATAATTGTTTTATCATACATATGACAGCATTATTACATAATCATGATTGGAACCAGTGGTGATTGATTTTATTGATTTCATAAACAGTTTCCTTCCCCTTTGTTTATCGGTGCGGGGATTTATCTGGTAGCTGCATTGGTAGTCAGGCACACAACATCAAGCAGCGGTTGTTGACCAGACAGAGTAGGCAGTACAGGGATTAATCAGGGAGAGTTTCGTTTATCTATGACCTTTCTTACCCCTAAATTTCCATCGTAGATCCACATATTTATAGGTTATTTTATGCCATTTTATCATCAACTGAACTTCAAATGGTTCATTAGTTGTGTTACTTTGAGAAAACGATTACACATTCAGTGTTTTCACTGTCACGTGTCATCTATTATGCTGAGTTTATCCATAAATTAATTTGTTAAGAATGAAGCTAGTTTCAAGAGACGCATGAGTAGCTAACCATTTCCGAAACTTATTGCAGCAATGGTCACCTTACAATAATCGATCGGACCAAGACATTGTCAAGTGAAGTTGTATTGTCTGATCACCAAATCCTAGCTGTTCAAACAACACAAAACTTATCCAGTTTAATAAGCAAACTTATCGATCTGGACCGTCGGAGTTACCAAATAAAGAGCGTACCTCAAATTGTTGTGATACGGTCAGTCATTCTGAAAGAGACTGATTGGTATGTTTTCATTTCGCTTAACTTGATCAGCGTTTCCACTGCATGACGTGCAGAGAGGCACAGAGTGGACAAAATATGCCACGATGCAAGATTGAGTTCGCAAATCAAGGATAGGATTCCTGCTTTGCAGTCTCATTTTTTGTGTACCTGTTTACGTGTTCCTGTGCAGCAACGTATATCGGACGCACAAGCAGGCGCCTATCTACAAGAGTTCGGGAAAATCATCCAGTCCGGCTGAACACTGGTGTGATTAAAACTAGTACAAGTGCCATCGTTTCACATCTCGTCGAATCCGATCACACAGTGAGCGTGACTGAAACATTTCAATCTCTCTACTGTGTTCGGGATCGCAAATCAGAACCTATCAAAAACCCTATTCTAGGCACCGTATAGGCGTTGGAATTAGTCTACAAAATCGTCCCTTGTGAGCCCCAACAGCAGTTTGTGAAGTCACTCAACCTACCATCCTCATCCTCCGCCATCTCCTCCGACAACTCCTAACCCCCTCCCCCCCCACACACACACAGTTAGCACGGACCAATATTAAGTTCCAATGTTAGGATCAGCCATATCCGGATTTGTGAAATTGAGATAGAAAACAATAACAACAATCTTCATGTGGATAATCATTAATTTTTGTTTCCCCTTTTTCTGTACAAAATGATGTGATATAAAATATGACGTAATAGCCAGTTGATGAGTGACCAAAAATAGCTTTTTGTCTAAACTGCATTTTTGTTCAATGTGTCGGGAAAGTGTCGGGAATGAAATAATTTAGTCAACCAAAAGCGGGTGTTCGGATGAAATAGCGAGATCGACCGTAATCGAGCAATTGAATGAGGTGCACGCGCGATTGGTGTTATGTGAAGCATGGCGCGCAGCAAGCTGAACTGGCAGTTTTAATCATTGGTTTTCGTGGAATAACACTCAAGGTACATTTCGACCCTATTTAGTGAAAAATGTTTCGTCAGTTTGAACAAAACGTTGAGATGTTTATTTCTCCGCGATTATATAGACCAGACAAGTAAGACGTTGTGTTGTTTTCTCCGAAGTGAAAATAAACTGGAGTGTTTGACGAAGAGAACAGTTATAGCACGCGATGGAGTATGGTATCGTTTAGGTGAGGACGATAGTTTTTATGGTAAAATACCGCAACAAATCTCAGTGGCGATCAATCATCGCCGTTAGGCCGGAGGCACGGCAAATGCACGGACAACTGTCCCGTAAGAGAGCGAGAGTATGGTAGCAAGCCAGGGTTAAGCCCAAAACTATGTTTCGGATGCATCTTAACGATGGTGACATGGACGTTTATTGTATGAACATCTAAGTAAGAAGAGGAAATCTATGAAACTAATGAAACGTATCAAGAAAATCTCAATTGGTTATTCGGAAGATTTCAAACCGTTCGCCGATAGTCCTGAGACAAACTCAACCAAGACAATTATTTGCTGATTTATTTCTATTCACTTCAGAATCTGAACGATCCAGACACTGCCTCTGTCTGCATTCTGAGGTACGTAAATAACTATTATCGCTAGTATGTCTCTTCTTCGAACACATTGAAATTGGTCCGAATACCAAGAATTCCCTTAAAGTATTGGCCTCTGCCAATTGACTTGCAAGCCTTATGCGGGCAGAGGGGCAACGAAAATTGTTTCCCCCACCCCATGTATGTTAGTGCATGGTGAAGAGATATACTTGCTTGCTTTCCTCCCCTTCAGCATACCCCCAAAGATTCAACGTTCTGGCAACGGGGCTAAATTGAGAGGACCACGAACTCCCAATGAACTGTACGCGGTGCCGGAAGCTACTCCCATCCGCCGACAACCCAACGAACTGGACGATTGATTGGCAAGAGCCATATTCGTCCTGTGAAAACTGAACTGAACTGAATTGTTGGATGCAATAAAATTTTCGTTACATCTCAAAAATGTGCTGCGGTCGAAGACTAAGAAGTATTATGAATGGAGTCACTAGGACTCATACTTTTCTGTGTATTAATAATAATCTCCAAAAAATCAAGGAGAATACATTTCAACGAAGATAACTGTACTGCGCACGGCAAACATATTACAGTTGATTGAACCCGGTAGAGACGGAATATCACTGAAACACACTGCTGTGGAGCTCGGTAGGATAAACCGACGAGACCAAACCCTTTTCAAACGTCAGTCACAGCTAATTCCTCTAACAGTTAAATATTTGGTGACGGAATCAAGAGAATACCCAAGTGGGGTGAATTCCTTACGATCTCGAAAAAAACGTCAATGAGATGATGCAATGGGTTTTATATTTTCGTTATGTTATTTCACATTCACTGTTAGAGTGCTAGTGTTTGATGTTGACCAGTGTCCTTTGGTGAGATAATATCTCATTCAAAAGTGACTGAAATTATTTCAATTATGGTGAAATAGTGAGTAGTTGTTTAGTGTGATAATCTCCAGTATGGTAGGATTATTTTTCTTCGTAAAGGAAAAACAACTACGGCCACCTCTGAGCCGTGACTTTTATGAGCAGCCCTGGCATGTATGAAAAAGGATCAATTAAAATTGCCACGGTCACTATATTTTTCATACACGAAATATCATTTGGGGAATTTTACAGTCGCGACGCCTTGTGAAGAATTCATGATCAACCATCGCCATAGATAAGGAATGGCGCCTTGCTTCTGGTAGTTTACTAATAGTCAATCTAAGTGATCACTTTTTATGAGTAAGCCAGTAAAGCCAGTAAGCCAGTGTATGAATCTGATCACACGTCATCTTCCGTATGTCATTAACTGGAAGCATGCTAGTTATATGCACGAAACTTGCCAATATTCTGTTTAAAAATTTTGAACTCACTCTTGTATTTCCTTTTATTTCGTCCGTAATGGGATATTTATTTGTTCAATGCACGACTTCGGGAACACCAATATTCTTACTTATATTTTCTTAATCACCGGAATACTTTCGTTACAGTTTGAGTGTAACGCACACTGAATGTATCCGTTACCTATCAAAACAATACATGTACAAGCACGTCCCAGATTGCGGGTGAGACGTAAATACGAGACATCAAATATTTCACCTGAGCGTCCATTAAATTTTTCATTTTACAGTTCCTTGGGAAGTTAAGCAACACCCAAAACCTCGATAGGGAGTGAAGCATGACGTTTGCAGTCTTTCACGCGCAATGTGATTGACATTTTCGACTGGTGGGCAATTTTTCGGTCCTGAATTCAGTATCGGTCTTACTCGTAATTCTGTGAACCCTCTGGTTCTGTGTTCATACCACGACGGGAGAACTGTGTTTACCATTTCTGGTGTCCCAAGAGTTACTTCAGTATTTGCGGGCCATCTCCGCGACAGTTGGGAGAAAGCGGAAGGTGTTTCATGGCCGTGGTAGAGAGATTGCGGCAGTCTAACAATTCTGGAATAAAGCCCCACCTACGCTCTTGTTTATTTTTGACGGTATGGTAGCTTGCTACTGACGTTTAGGTGGCGGTGCTTTGATTACAGGTACCGAAACTTCGACCGTTGGTTTCATCGTGGCTATTGGAGAAGAAGTAATGCTCGCTACCTCTTGATTTGTTTTGTTAAATACACTTCTCGGACGTTTTGAGGGCCTTGGGTTTGGACTATCTGGAGTGATCTGGGAACCTTATATTTTCTTCGAGAGAAGCAATTTGTACATTTCTCCTATCCTCGACGGCTGCTAATAGGTTTTCTAATATATGTGCGATATCCGTTATGCACTTGATAATGGGCAGCTTTGAGCATTCCCCACAGAACCAGAAATAGTTTGTCCGTGAGACCAATAGTTTTACCCGTTTTGCCGATAGCTTAGCACACGAGGGATGGAAGGATCGTATACAGTTTCCGCATGAGATGCTGGTCTTGATTTCTTTTCCACACTTCAATTCACCGCATACTCCTGGTACTGTTGTGATCCCTGGGGCGGCGCTAGCTGACATACTTCGACGACCCATTTCGGATTGACTGTGAAGGGTGATGTTGGCTGCAGTTGACAAAGGTCAAGTGCAATGAAAAATGCACGGCCGGACCGATCACACGTATGTGTTGATAATTCTGACTGCCGCGTAGAAAAAAAACAGGTTAGCGAATATCGATCAACTGAACTGGTCGTAGTGGGATGGATGCACGTGTGAGTGATGGTGCAAATGGCACAAAAACTGAATTCCACAAATACATATATATCCAGTAACCTTGAAATTGGGCGTAGAAAGCTCATTTAGGATTTGTTGGATAGAGCATAATATTTCCATCACAATGATATCAAAATATTGACAATTCGAAGGAAAATGAACAAATTTGCACGCGTGAGTATTAGCAAAATATTTCCTACAAATCACGGAAAAGCACGGCGGAGTGTATGGTATGGTTTGTATCCGAGAGAGAGATATCCAAAGATAGATTTCACAGAGCTGAGTTGAACGAGCGTAAACCCGTCGATATATGATGAGCTAAGCCGGAGAAGTTAAGGAACACCAAAAACTTGGCATCTTCCATCCCCTCCCGGGATCGAAAGAAATGCATAAGCCTAAGTAGACCGCTTCCCTAAGGAATTGTTACGCAGTTTATGACAGCCAACTGCTAAGGAGTGGTTCTATTTACAAGAGATAAATGCATATAAATCCGATGACTCAGTTCTTGATTATTGCAGGTGATTCGATGTGAACATAAGCCCAATTGGTTGTGCAATCAGTGTAAATTCTCCAACAAATCAAAAACCAATAGAGCAAATACCGAACGGATCCAAGCATGACGATGGTTGCACTTGATCGTAGCGAGAAAGGTTGCACACAACCGATGTGGAGGATAGACGGGGCGGACTAACCGTTTTGTCCTCCAGACACCGTTTGTCAAATGACGGCTCAATTTAAAATGCAACTGAGGCCACGTGATATGAAGCCGTTATTGAACGCCCACCGAAGCGGAGCACACATTGATTCTACAACCAAATTGAAATTTTGTCACTCGTCCGTTTGGCATTGGATTTAATTTACTGTTGGCCAACGAGCAACCTAGCTGGCGGAGAAAGTTGATCAATTGACATAGGACTCCAAGAGTTTCGTTCTATGAGATTATTGGAAGATTTCATTTGTTTATATGATGAGTTCATCGTGTACATGAGGCGTGAAGTGATGAGGCCCAATCAGGACGAAACAACTGTCCAGTGCTTCCCAGAGTTTCAGCTCACGACTCATTCACGTAACGAGTTTCGTTTCAAAAGAACTAAATATCCAGCTGGCCTAACGAGTCTAAAGCGAAGAAAATATATATAATATTAGGACCTGGAATCAAGCTTCGCACACGATAGGGAATTTTGTTACCGACTGTTTGGTAACAATGGTAATAATTTTGACCCTGTGGAACCGTGAAGATGCAAAGATAATCTATAGGGTCCGTAATTTATGACAAGGTTTATCTTCATTTCAAATCCAAAAATGCAGTGAATTTTACATTAGAACCAGTAAATGTATTTCACAGTTTCCGTCGGACATTCGGGTAAGGATAATTGCGAAAGCATACCACAACAGATCAAGATACTCCGTTTTGAATAGCTTCAAGGTAAAAAATGAACACCTATAACCACTAATGCACAGGAAGCCACGATCAAAAGCATCACATTCTAATGTAGTGTTCTTGGAGGTTTGTGTGTCAGAAATATGTACATACTGCTCAACAAATTCACCTTTTGCTACACTTCTTATTGTCAGCAAATAGCCATAAACGACGAATCACTGAAAGAGACGAAGAAGTTGAACTTGCTAACGAACTTGACTTTACGTGATATGTAACTATTCAACATGAGCAGCAAATTTTCCCCCAACTCTTGTCTCCCTTCTTCTATTCGGATTTGGCTGTTATTGAAGCTNTCTCATTTATAATTAATCCTATCGGACTGTTCCATGTTGTCATACATGATACAACTAACAATCACGTATGACTGTCAATTCTAAATCAGATTGATCTGGTTCTTGCCTAACATAAGATCCTATATGAACGTCGTAAGTCATTGAAGATTTTCGATCTCATCCAAGAACAGTTCAAATATTGCAACTAGAACCTTACCTCTCAACATTTCGCCAGCGAATGCCGTCGTGCGATTAACAACACTTTAACTCAACNNNTCCTCCATCCACAATCACTCTCAGAGCAATATATATTTACAACTATGACACCTTTGGTTCCCGAAATAGTACACCTTTAACAATAGTCCTCAGAAATACTGGAATATGTCATGTCGATCTGAGATGTGCTAGGCATCAACTGCAGCATCTTTTGCACACTTGTGTTTTGTGAAATTGTATTCACTAGTGATCAAAATCCTAATGTTTGACTGTCAGTTCCTGGGTTTCAAACAACTTTACAGTGGATGACAATCCTGTACGGAGCGGGTATTCACGCCCCAGGTCTCTTCACATGTGGCAATCTTTCATCTATTTATCAGCCATTGCATCACTATGCAAAAGAGCTAAACCAAAACCGTGAATGTTAACCAATTTTAAAACAGGCGCTACCATTGGTGACATTGGAGCGACCTTTGTACTGTGGTAAATTTGGAGGAATATTTTCATTTAACTTTGAAAGATATAATATCCATTTCATTCCCTCGTAGAGATAAGATGACGTTTATTCAAAACAGGGTGAGAACATGATCATTTGTTCAAAATATTTCTCACCGCGCATGTTTGATAGTGTATTCTCGATCTAGGGATCTATTCATGAATACTAACAATCTAACCCGTTAGACATGCGTCTTTCTCATTAAGAGTATTAACGGTGAAATGTTAATTTGATCAACTACTTTCTTGAAATTTCCACATTTTTAGCTAAGCTTCCTGATCGCCTAATTCGGTATTTTTTTCCAAACTGACTTATTGCGTCATTTGGTTCGTATAATTAAAACAGAAACGAATCTACTGCATTGAAGTTACACACCGCACCCCCACACAGTAAAATTGACAATCCATTATTTTAATCGCGTTTTTTTCTGAACGATTTTGTTCCTTTTTCTGGTGCTAACGAGCAGATCGCTTTGTGATGAGTAGGACGGATCGATGTTGCCACAGCCGACGTATGTAAAGCCTGGGTGACTGTTCGCACCCATCACTCAATGCCTCATTGTAAATCACCTTCCTGGTAGTCATGAGAGTGGTATGAATTTTCGTAAACATTTTAGCAAAACAACTTGCAGTGCTTCAGCTAATATCATCATTATCATTACACGATCAATAAACCTGTTTGATCTTTACAATGATTCTGGACAGCCACTTGATTTTGCTTAAATCATCTAATATTGCGTGCCGAGTTCGATTGGCTGCTCTGCGCTCTTATACTCTTTGACACATTTGGACATTTTCACTCACTTTGACCCAATTTGACTCTGCGCTTGTAACCAGTAAGGACATTTTTGACCTGACTGATTTCATTTTATCATTGCATAGTTTCAACCGAAACGGCATTGGAGAACCATGACACCCTTCTGTTTCGCTCGCCTCTGGTCGGCTATAGTGTACCCACATTAGTCAAACTTCAGCCCCTGTCATAATTTCCGAAAGTGTTGGATTTATTTGTTCAGCTATTATGAAAACTTGGTTGAGAGCCTCCTGATTGATATAAAAGCCTTATTATAATGTACGGTTTTAAAATTCAATGTCATTTTCGAGGAATTGCAAAAGTGCACATTGTAGGTAGCGGCAGCATGTTAGTTTATGTCATGATTGACTGCTATAAAATGCCTAACAGTGTGATTTCAACCAGGATTGCACATCATTACACAAGACTGGGGTCTGCCGATCCTCAACGATGGATAACTTTGTATTTAGCAAATCAATCAATAGCCAACCCATCCATTCAGCACCGGAAGCTCATTTTCTTTTGAGAATAGCTATCAGCACCTAGTTCAAACTAGAGGATATCTACAGTGAACTAACAATTATTTCTCTTGATTTGAACACATTACATGTCCTCTTGGCAACGTATCGCGCGGACGCATCAGTTAATCCTATATAACACCCGTAAAAAGGTTTCTCATTTTCAGTTCCTTCACCATTGAGGTGTGCACTTATAATCATTGAAAACAAGTTAAAAACCAACATTTCGAATGTTCTGTCACATATCTTGGTGATTTTATAGATTACAATTTACGTTCGTCAACTTACATCCATAACTGTGTTTCTATACTCGAATTATATTAAAATGTGAAAAATTAATTTCGAAGCTGGTAGATCACCATATAAGTTTCCGTTTACTTCGCGAAAATGAATTCGGTCCTACTCCAAGTAACTGTCCCTACAGTGAATTCACAGGTCGCTGTTTCCATCCACGCATACTTTCAGAATTCGGACAATTACATTCATTCGAGGACGCTGAACGGGTTTCGTCTGTACCTTATTTTGCACGTGTCCCCAAAATTGTACAAGGGAATAATTTGAATAATTTTAAAATCCGGACCATGAATATGCTTCCTCAGGCCCTCTGGTTTTGGTGTCTACAGATGAATTCAAAAGAGTATGTATTTGTATGGAGCAGCAGGAGTAAGTGCAATTTGGCTAAATAATAAATTGGCTTTATATGGACATAGGCTGACGACAACTGAAGATGCATGAATGGAACTTGTCTCTTGAACGAAATATAGAGTTTTGTTCTAGTTCAGACCAACACCTGTACCGTGGGTTTGATACATTCAGAACCAACTGATTTCGCCTTAGTCTATTTTGAATACAAAGAATCAACCACAACTTTAGTTGGCGTAGCAGTCTTTATCAAGATGTAAGGTGTTGGTGGATTCTATGACCGTAATCCTCCAACTTACTATCAGAGAAACAACGGAAAACAAATTCAGTTATTTCGTAATGACGGAATCGTCAATGATCTGATAAAATAGAGGGGATAGGATTCATCTCACAAAATGACATACTCCTCCCGATTATTTTGCATACAGCTGTCGAATTTTACGAAAGTCCTTCCGTGTTTCTGCTTGACGAGTAGCTAGCGCGATTAGAGAATCCGATATTACTAAATTTATGCATGCCAAATAAACGAAGTAGACATGTCAACAAGTTTTGTATTTTGTTAGACAAACAGAAAACTGTAACGTTTGCTATACTCGAGGGCTTGTAAGAGTAAGCTTATAAATGAACGTCATCTGATAGATGTGATAGTTTGCTTAATTACAGCAATATTGGTCTGGAAGGGTTACAAAGTAACGGTAGTCAAAGTATCCTCCGTACAATTTTGTTGAAGACACCACTGTTTGTTTGCCGTTAGAGAAAAACGTATAAAGCAGTTGGTTCACTATCCACTCTTCTTCGAGGCCCCCACAACAGAGCCAAATCCTAAATATGTGCACCGCCGCTATGTTCTATAACAAAACAATTTGAACTTCATGTAACTGACACAAATGGTAGGAAAATAATACTCCGGATGTCTATCCGGTTGATAAAACATAGTGCTTTAAGCAGACAAGCTTGATGCTGCAGCACCTAACGCATAACATTTATAGACAAGCATTCTGGGTGCATATTACAGGGAATCATTTTGCTATCATGCTAGCTCATGAGATGAAATAATAACACATCTACATGTTGGCCTTTAGTCTTCATACAATTCCTTCAAAATCGGAGGGATGCGAAACAAAAGTTATGTCACATGGAGCTGCAATAACAGGTAAGGTAAAGTCTGCCTTACTTGCAAAGGATTATTGCTTGGATTGTGTTGCTCATCAACAGCTGTGAACATACGCGTTTCCCAATGCAAACCTTGTGTGGCGTAGTAATTATTCATATATATTTATTACTTAGTTTTTTCATCGTTCTATGTACCTCAAAATGGCTTAGAGTGATCATTTTGTCAGATGCTCCAACCTCTACCGTTTGCACGCAATGAATACCACATTTTGGAACGTCTGATACCGCCAATAGACTGCAGTGAACAAGTTTTATCTGCCTTTGAATTACCAAATGTAGCTAGGAGAATCAAAGGTTTTTCACAAAATTTTGTCTGTTCAATCGTATCGCCGTGAAACTAGAAAATCAGGAGCTTTGTAATATGGCTCCTTCCCTACCACTATAGTGCCGACATTTTCGTCATGATGAATAACAAATTCTCATTAGAAACAGTGACGGAAATTTCCAACAAAGTTCATAATGCTATCAATTTCATACCAGAACTAGAAACGGAAAGTGCATTTCATTCCCTTGATGTAAACCTAACACGGCTTCATGGCGATAGTTTTAGGCGATTGGTTTATCAAAAACCAACACTGACTGGTCAATATATTCACTTTTCAAGTTTCGTGTCAATTAGTCGTAAACAAAACTTGGTTCAGTGCCTCGCAAAACGCATAAGAAGAATTTACACACAAGACAGTCATGACCAAGAATTAGAAAATCTCAGAAAACGCCTAGTGAATAACGGTCGTCCAGAGCATTTTATTGAAAATAATGCATTAGAGAAATTTAAAATAGAGCAAATGATGACGGTAGGAAGAGAAGAACTATATATAAGACTCCAATTCAAGGGAGATTATAATAATGAACTAGTGACATAACAGTTAAAAAAAGTAATCTACCGAACCTTTCCTACTACCTCCCTACGCACCCACTTCGTGATTTGACCGGTGATGTCCGTGCGCCTTAAAGGTAAATTGCTTATCCATGCCTATCCATGATCACCTATTATTTTCTTTGCTCATGTTCTACAAGATATGTGGGCAGAAGGACCAGGCATTTGTCCAAAAGAATCCAGGATGCGTGCAGGAACAAGAAAAACGATCTTAAGTGCAATCGTAATCCATCTTGCGGATACCGAGCATCAGGTAGACGATGACGCATTTCGACTCATCTACAGATTACCACTGAACCCTTCGAAAGTCATCCGTCAACGTCATCTCGCAACAGCCGAAGCTGTGACCATTCGATTCTTAGGCCCATCGTTTTGTACTGAGAAGCGATTCAAAAAATAACTCAGACCACCTTGGCGACAACATGAACCCCTACCCCCTAAGATATATGTGATCTTTCGCGTAACCCTGTGACCCACATTCCTTTTCCCAACCGCGTTATGATCACATACTCCCTACCCACCCTTTCCTAACCACCACCACTGTGATATCTCAACATTCCAAAAAGGGAACTCGAAATGTTTTATTTCCCGAAATATAAATTTACAAATGCATTTAAATCGGAATTCACTAGGTCAGCGAACGTGGTGTATTGGTTGTGCGTGTGCTGACTGCCGCAGTTGTCACGGAACTTAAACATCTTTACGAATGAATTTAGGGGTAGTGTTTTTCATTGAAATCTGTCCCTCCTAAAACCCTCTGATTCAGTCCTTTCGTACTTCATTTTCACGCTAATCCTGCTTATCAGCTGTAACTGTTTCCTGCAGTGTATGACATACTGGTCTTTGATATAATCTGAGAAGCTTATCAGCTAGTTCACCGTTTTAATCACCAACCATTGTTTCTCTTATCATTAAAATTATTTTTGCTTTTGACTCAAAATCATTTCGTGTGGCTGGGTAATGCCTTATTCTTAGACCGTAACTCACTGTCGAGGGGTTAATTTGATATTTTCCTGATCAAGATTTTGCTGTTTCTCAACCGCGTGCAATCTACTGTGATCAGACGTCTTCTACTTTGAAAACTGCATCTCCCTGAGGGACATAATTAATTTAGTTCGAAGTTGGTACGCATTACTGTATTGCTTTTGATGAAACTTGCCAAACTCAGTGCAAAAACGGAACTTGTAGATCCGAACTGATTATAATCCGGATTTACACCAACATCCTTGAATGTTTGAACAGCGTTCCCTCTAATGTTATCCCTTGGGCAGATATCAGGTTGAACAATGTGCCACTGCATATTTCCAACCTCCTCAGGATCTTGCGGTTTTTTGGTTTAAAATCTAATTGCTGCAACGGGGTGTGCTCAACTTATCTCAACTGCATTTATGAAGAACATTATTGATTTGAGATCACTATTCTTCGGACTTCACCTTCACGCACAATCCTCAGTTCATCGATTCAACCATTCATTATGTTAATTTGTCAAAAATAAAATTCTAAACAATGTACATTACATTAGCATACACTTTGTACATTGTTATTTGGTTAGTCCAGTAGAGGAATCTTCGGGTTTTGTTAAAGCTGAAATGAGGAAGAATTATGTATTATTTGACTTGCCTATGAAATCTTTAACTGACTCATGATCAGATAAATGTATTTACGCGAACACTGTCACTGAAGACAGAAGCATTTTATTCAATGATATTTACGTCTGCGTGGTGAAACAATTCGAATTCAGAGTTCCTTTCATAGCAGACTAAGATCAGTTAAAAATTCGTCTGACATCAATCAACATTACGTTGGTAGCTATCACGTATGCGACCAAATAATGACATTTTACTCCACGTTAAATGTTAAACGGGCGATACTTATCGAGTCCTTTGTGAGTTACGGCCGAGAATATCTTATAGCGTCGAAACAAACCCTATTGTTTACTACTTTGAAGCGTCAGCGTTGTTTACGCAAAAATGATATCAATGCGATTACACACGGAACTATTTGGTCTTTTTCATGAACAATCATTTCTTTTATCTTAACTCGGTTAGGAATGTTCCGCGCTTTATTGTTCATGCGTTTACTGTACTCACAGATTTTGCAACGCCACTGACAGTTGCACCGAAATATCCCGTTTCGTCAACCGATGGTGGCACGTTCATGATGAAATAAATGCTGATTCATTCACACTAATTGAACAGTGGCATTCCTTTGTGACTAGTTTTGGTTTCTATATTATTATTTATTTTCCAGTCAACACTAATGTTTCTATATATGCGCTCAATCATTGATTCTCACAGTCTAATAATTACTCAGAACATAAATTTCAGTAATTCACATAGATTTCCTTCAACCTCGTTATATGCATATATTACCAACAGTTCATTGTAATTCCTGTACAATTCACCTTGTTTGGTTGTGTTGCGTATTCAACACAATGTGGTTAAATGAGACTTTGAGTCAATGTTTGGTATAATGATAAACATACAGCAAACAGTTCGACAATCAAATACGAAGTTGCTTGTTCTCTTATCATTCTATCTTAGCTCTAAACTAATGTCATTAGCAGCAAATCATAAATCGTAGGATGTTTAAGGTTTACCAATAACCGATGAAAATCTCGGACCGTGTCAACAACAAGAACCTTATATTGGGCTGTCTTCACACTGGTTGCTTGGTCCTCGTTTCACCCCTTCATCTTCTGCGTTTGACTGCTTTATTTCATCTTTATCTACTTTATCATTATGCCAAAGCCTTAAAAAAACAGTGCGTTTCCTGCAGTATTCCCCATTTTGGAAGCAACGGAATCTCCATGGAAATAAACTGCACACCATTGGGATATGGCCTTTTCATTTGAAAAATAGTAAAAGCATTTAAATGCGATGGAAATGTTTCTGATAACCAACAAAGAGCACTGGACAGCTGTTTCGCCCTGTTTGGGACTCGTCAGCAGTGCGTACTTTTAATGTCTTTGTCGCATTTAAATGCATAGAAACAGTGGGGAATTAACGATCTCCCAAGGAGTGAAACCCACACAGAAGACCATCAAGAGGGCCTGGGGGCAATAAACACTTGAATGGGCTAATCCAAGCTTGATACTCTAAAATTGATTGAGCCATTCGCACAAGGTGATAACCGTCGAT
>UZAN01040161.1:25675-89061 GCA_900618425.1 Echinostoma caproni
GTACGCACTGCTGACGAGTCCCAAACAGGGCGAAACAGCTGTTCAGTGCTCTTTGTTGGTTATCACAAACATTTCCATCGCATTTAAATGCATACAAACAGATCTCTCAAGTAGTTAAACCCACATCAAAGATCATCAAGAGTGCCCGGTGCCTCTGAACAATCGAATGGGATAATCCAAAGTTGATACTCTATTAAAAGCATTCTTTATATTTTCAGCGTTGTATAAAACTGTCGTTCCGTCACTTAGATGTTTTGAGATCCATGGCTCACTAATCCATCACTATCAATTACCCTTATACTATGCATTATATTTTCTTTTAGTTTACGGCCAGCAATTTAAAAGACAATTTTATATAGTGAAATCAGCTGATGGAACATTTGGTATGCATACTCCATTATTCGGATTCCCAGGAACGATAGAATAAGAGACCGAATAAGTAAACACAGATTAGTGGAACGAGGTCGTATCTAAGAAGGGATATTTTAACAAGCTGATTGGATTGCCGCAATCAATGAAACATCCCATAGTCATTATGTTAACAAATACGATGCAGTCGACTGTTCTCAATTACGACAAATAATAATATTGTCAAAGGACAATTCAAATTGTGAGTCACGCATCAATGCTCTCTGCGTCAGAGATTATAGCACAACTTGTACCGTTTGATTTTCAAACCACAGACTGACAAACAAATGATTAATCGAGGTCGCGAATGCATCAAATGAATTTCCTTCTTTGGGCCTAAATAGTTTCCGATCAATTGGAATTATTGTAACTAAGGCATTTCATAACCTGTCAATGGTATAGCAGATTAGCTTACTGAGACAATTCTAATCAAAGTTTGAAGACCCATTACATAAGGAGAGATGGAACTTCACTTTAAAACAAACCGACCCTTACACTCCTTGTCACCATCGGCAAAACCGTCTTACATCCATTCCCTTGAGATATTTGCAGTTTTCCACTGTGCTTCCAATAGGAATTCAGCGTGATTGACTCGAAAACGTTCACTAGTTAATTTATTGCATTACTTCCTCCATTATTTCCACGGAAAATGTGTATTTGGAGCAATGTTAAATCGAGATGAAAGATTTCATCATATTTTCTTATTTCCATCACTGCAAATGCACAAAATAAGTAATAATGTAATTATACAGAGCCAATGGAGAAAATCGCAGTTGTTTTCAGAGTGGCAAGGTGGGTTAGTCCATTCGTTTGTTGAGGGGCCTCAGGCACCTTTGGTGTCCTTGGTTGTGGGTTTCACATTTTGGGAGACCATTAATTCTCCACAATTTCATGCATTTACATGCCTTGCAAATGTTTGTGATAACCAACAAAGAGCACTGGACAGCTGTTTCGTCCGGTTTGGGACTCTTCCTCATCGTTGGTTTGATTTGTAAAGTACTTTTACGTCTAACTAGAATGCACAGAGGAAGTTTTATGACTTTCTCCAGGACAGTTGGAATGCAAAAACTAAACGCTTTGCAGGAACTCCCTCATAAGATGGCGATTGAAACTCAGATGATAAGAAAAGATTAGACTTTGCAGTTTAAGGTGTATAGAACAAAAGAACGCAAATTAAAACGACAGGAAGCATCACCAGCGTTTGTTGACCTCTTTAGTTTAATCGATCTATCTGAGTAGCTGACAAGCGAAGCGGAATTGAACGTCATACTGGAACAGTCGGAGGAAGTTTGACAGCCAAAACGTACATTTTACAAAGTTCATAAAAAATAGCTAAATTTTGGATTTGTCCTTCTCATTCACCTACACCAGAGCACACATGTTGTGAACTCACCTTTTGATAAAATTTGAAATAATGCTGAGTATGGAATTATTATAAAAGAAAATAAGAAACGGCAAATTTAAAGGCTATCGCTAGTATGAACAAAAAGAAAGTACAATAAAAAAATCTTAGTATACTTTTAATAGTTGCCGAGAAATTCATGTGTGTTTAATTTCTCCAACAAAGAAATCACCATCTGATGCCGTGGTTAAGTTGTTCTTATCACCGTTTAGCATTGCTGAAGTCGATTCAGTCTTTTGTCTCATCAAGTCAAACGAATGCATTGAGTTATACTTGCTGATGGTTTAATCGAAAGTTAACAGTTAAACACTATAATAGGGCAGTTGTTTCGTTTGGGTTATTCGGAAAACAATAAATGCATATTGAATCGCACGTACAACGAACCGCATCAAACATGAAAATTAGTGAGCAGGTTACTCCGATTAAGGATGTCTTAGATGAAATTGAGATTAAATTATACACCATTCATTTCATGTAACTTTTGAAAACAGGAATGGGATTTGATAACTTCCACGGCAAATGTTTGGTTTATTGGAACATATTTCGTTGCAGTTTTAGGCTATGAAAAGTGATCACTTCCGTAATTCGGTAAATGTGTGACCGTCGAGGACTATACTGATTTTATAAGCTTATGATTCTTTCAATTACTGATCGGAGCCTAACAAGTGCCGAACAGTTTCACTTGCTGATAGTTCCCCTCGAGAAGACCAGAGTACTTTTAGAAAATGTTCGTTTATTCTGGATGACGGATAATCTGTCGGGTTGATGAAGATCGAACTGTACCAGTTCTGTGCTCATATGCGTTCCTCTATGAGTGAAATGGATGGAGGGGAAAGGATGTGCAACAAATCAAATCTCACTTGAAGTTTGTAAACATCGTAACCGCAGTTATTAGCACAAATCTATTTCGTTCCGTTCCACTAACTTTTGTATTGCACAATGCGAGAAAAAACATTTCATAACATTATTAACGAACTTTTCACCCTTTTTATTTCGATAAAACCTGTTCGTAATCCCCGACTGGTGTATAAAAAGGGAATCGTTGATGTGACATTCCGTGGACCATAAGGTTAATAATCTTATATGTGTATTACACGCCATATGGCTTCAACAATCCCTTTAGTTTACCGTCATTGCTCGAGGTTTAAGTCGTGTATAGTTTATAAAATTGGTCAGTGTATAGCATTTGCCTTGATCGACAATAGTCGGAGCATTTACTGCCGGTACTTTGCAGAGTGCGCAAATGCTATGCGTTTTATGTAGGGTTTTATCAGCTATTCACAATCTCTCAGTATTTCTCCTTCTTAGCAGAATTCACTTCTCAAATTATCGAAAATCAATAAAACCATTTGGCTTTAATTGTTAACCCAAGGAAAGATATGCCTTTAGGCTTCGGAAATTTGTGGCTACTTCCGTGTTCACCGTATTCAACTACCACCAAATAGACCGTATGATAAAATGTACAAAACCTCGTTTTCTGTTTTAAATATTGATGTTATTGGGGTACCTGTCCAATGGTAACTTGACTCGCAAGATCAATGAAAAGGTGAAAATAAAACTAGGCACCAACCAGAAATAATTTAAAAAAACGAAGGAACCACAAAAAACTACCTGTAACCAGTCCCAACAGATCTCTCAAACCCGTTAATTCATTTTTATGCATTTCATTTTCGTTATTCTCAGTAATCCCACAATTTATATTGATTCACACAGACTATTGAGGGTGAAAGCAACAATCGCAGACAATTTGTTTCATCGAACTGAATGCAATAACGTGAATGATTCTTCAGAAGACACTTCACACCTCGTTCCGTACTCAATACCAGATGTAAAATATTCGTTTGGAACATATTGGGTCTGATAGTCACTTTAAAGACCTCGCGTTCTATATACATTATCAAAATCTTTTCACATTCTCTCACTGAGAAAATAACTAACGTCAAACCACGAAAACACAATTATATAGAAATATGTGAATTGCATGGAATAAGAGAAATAGGCTAGTAAAGCTCAACAAGGTTTCTAACAATGCAACTGAACATCAAAATAATAACCACTTTGGATTATGCTCGGCCAAGACACACTGTTGACCCATATTCTTCTTTCAAACCACTATTACGCAATCGCAATGCTAAACTGCTGGCCATTAGTGAAGCACTGCTTATTCGATTGCGTCACCCGGCCTTATGCGCACAAACGTTTTTAATACAAACAGTCCACTTACCGTGGAGTTGACCTTTGACTTTTACATTTACAAATCTTTGTGTGTTTGCACACGTTCATTCACCATAGTTCATTAATCCCAAGTGCTATATATGTGCCTGTTTGTTTTAAGTCAGCGATTGAGAAGATTAAACGAAATGTTAACATCTCGCGACATTTGTCTTCTTTCTGTTTTGATGAAGCTCATACATCACTTGAAAGATCAAATTAAACGTTGTACATTCGTTTTTAACCTATCGGGACCAAATGATGTTAGGACTGTATCAAAAAATCCCTGCGCCGCGTCGTTTTATTGTGAATGTTATGGTGTTACTAACAGTGTGATAACACAGCGATGACTCAGAGCTCTGAGTCATTTGTAAAACCTGCCTTGAAAAAGGTTGCCCACGGTAACCGAAACGTCGGCGAATATAGTTCTCCACCGACATCGCTGTGTTATTTATACTATAACATTCACAGTTGTATATTCTATTCAAATTTTCCTTTTACAACCCTTTGGAATAATAACGTATAGAGAGCAGATACTACGGAGAAAACCGCGTTCACAAAATGAAATTATACCAACAAATTAAGTGGGATAAAAAGTTATTTTCTCTAAGTTTCCCACAACTTACCCTTGGTAAGTTCTACAAAATGAATTGGATTTCATCAAAGCAAACTAGATGGTATAAATCTAATAATATTTCAATGTATCTTTTATTTTTCAGTCAGTAAATTGATTTTGTAGGTTTAGTGTTCTACAAGGGAATGAGCAGTTTGTCTGGCAATATACAAAAATTTCGTTAGAAGTAATGTCTATTGAAGAACCTGAATAATGTATATTCACTAGGCAAAATTGTACAGACTTGGATATGAGTTACCACTTAGGCTCTCCATGAATATGTAATACATTTAGCTTTTTATTGTACCTTATTACATCTTATTTTTAAAAGTGCTTATTTCTGCCTTTTATTCCAAAAAGGCATTTAGGCGTGACATGTATGTGGTTTATTCCAAATTCGTCATTGGAGTGGATGAATACAGGGTGATAAAACGCTGACATCTTGGCAAAGTTGGCCTCAATCACGCTTCAGTTGGCGTTGGATCCAATTTTGCAATAAATTTAACGGCGTGCTTCAATGGTCATTCTTAAGCCGCTATTCACGAAGCTATGAACCCACATGTATCTGTGGGCTGCTATATTTATAATTGATGACAATTACTGTAGAGTTTTGCTTCAGATGTTCAACAACTGTGCATGAATTCCTATTTCACCAGCTTCTTGCTGTTGCTTTAAAAAGTGCATTAGAAGAAAACTCATTGTCTGACAGAACGACCTTTGATCCAACCAAATTAGATATTGTTTCATCAAATAGACCACCGTGAACAAGGAACTTGAGTCTTTCGGTTGTAGAGCAACTCAAGATCTGTTGTTGCGGAGTTCAAGGAACCTGCTTATTTTAATTAATGTTGTGAAATTAGAGTATGAAATATGTCCCGTCTGATTGGGCTCAATTAGGACTTTCAGTTTGCTTAGTTCGTTTACAATCATCGTTCTTCGTAGTAGGAAGATCCTTCGGTTCATCACCATTAAAGTCCCATATTTGACAGTCAATCTCATTAGGAACTTTCTCTACATAGATACTACGTAATCAACCAAAAAGAGTAACAGAATATCCTTTGGATTCGTATTACGTTTTTTAACACACAGTTAAAGTGAGACTAGGCGAGTACTTTTGTATCTAGAAAATAATCGGTCAGCTATTCGAGTTTAGGTCCTCGGTATGTAACACACCATTCTTGTTTCCCTTCAAAAGGCTAGATATAAAAGTTGCATAATGAAGCCAGATGAAGCTCTAGGCTACCCACTACTGCGGATTAGATTAATAAATTACGCGCAGATTGTAAACCGGGGCAGTGGGAGAAGATGCGAATGAATCTTGATGGAATAGCAGGGGAGGAACTGCTGTAGAAAAGGCGGGCGTTGTGAGATGTAATTTAACAGGGTGTGCTTCTCACAAAAAATGACTATTCACGGAAAAGTGAAAACCCCGTGAGTTTCAAGACCGTGGCGTGAACTGATTTTTTCTGCTGCCCTCCCCCCTTCCGGTTTTGAGTAAACATCCATGTTTTGTTTTCAAATGTACATTCGTAGATCATGATCTAGCAGGAGTTAATAAATGCTCTTCTAGCAGTTGAAGTGTCTGCCGATCACGAACACGCTGTCGAGCACAGTGACCAATTCGTCGCAAAAACGTGAAAGTATGTGCAGCCAAAACCAATGATGATAATGATAACAATGTCTTATTATACAATCACGTCAGTTCAAAGAACAATAAGCAATAAGAATTTGGAAGTGGTCATACTTAAATGGTATACTCCTTAGCATTTGGTCTATGTATTACCCACAAAACCGAACTTACCAAAGAGGTCGTTCACTCGGTAAGCTAAAGGAGATGTGAAATATTTAAAAATTGAAACACAGGGAATCTCGAAAGTGCCCAGTAAAAATTGTCAAATGTAAGGGGTTACATGTACTGATGCGAAAATCGTGACCGGCAATTTCTATTGCAAATTATTCATTATAGTAAAGGATCACGCGCATCCAAAGAAAAACATAATGCTATAATGTTGGTCAATTTTTGGATTTTCATTTCCGATTGTTATTGCCTGTAGATCACAGAAATGAACTACTATTTGTGAAAGTTAAATACAGTGGGTTAAACAAGGCTGGATTGGGAAGATGAACTTAGTGACTTAGTTCAAGATATCTTATGGTTATACTAGTCACATGAAGTAACCGCTTCATGAACCCCTGCCGGTGAATGTTCAGCCACCACATAACTCGGTGCCATTCGAGAGTGTTTGGGTCAATGAAATGACGCAACTTCAAAATTTACCTCTTTTGTGTATCTCGTTTGCTTCGTATAAATACAACGAAGAAAACTTGTTTCGAATAATTAAGTACCTGCTCTGACCAACGCTTTCTTGTGGAACATCGTGACCACTCATGGATTAGACATGTATCGACATCTGTCAGAGTAAATAGTGTCGTTTTTATTGTTGGTTTGCAGGCTGACGTGGAAGCAACAGTCAGAACCTGCCTGAGTAAATCGTTGTCAAATTATTTCGTCTGAAAGCCTGTAAAACCGCATTTGATTCTTGAACAACGTGGTAAATTTCAAGTGAGTAATGGAGGATTTTGTTCAACTTCAAAGGTGAATTTGTTGTGTATATAACAAACGAAGCGTGAACTGAAAAGCTAGGAAGCACTGGATAGCTGTTTCGACCAAGGTGGATCTCATCAGCAGTACGAATCCATCGACCCAACTGGCTATCGAAACCGGGACCTCATGGGCAGAACACAAGCATGCTCTCACTCGGCCACCGGGTAGCTGATCGGACCGTTTTCATTTTCCACTTACAAGATTTAGCACAACCAATCTTGGTGACCTTGTTGTGGACCACAGAGCTTGACTGTTATTGTCGGATCGTACTTTTTCAATGGAAACGTAACAGGTAACAGCAAGTGTTTAAGGCACCTAATACTTGCAAAAGTTACAAGATGATGAGGTACCTGCAATCCGGCTATAGAACAGAACAGTTTTTTTACCGAAAACCGAGATCGATTTCCTGATTCTCTTGTTGTGATTCTCTACAAACATTGAGGCAGCATCGGATTCGGAACCTATCCTCCTCCTGTTCCGGCCCGAAAATCACACGACCGATGGGGTTCATTTATCGGTCGGTCGAATGGTTCAGCCACAACAAGGGACCTGGTGCTTGCCCAGCTAACCCGAGCGAGAACCCACACCTTGTTACAGCCGTGAGTGAATTTCGACTGTGGGTCAGGAGTGTCATCAGCACACGGATGGACTGGACAAGAGCATTACAAGCAGGTAATCAGACGGTCTCGTATTAGGGTGAGGAATTTTAAGCGCCGTAGTTCGCGGAATGTGATCCAATCAGAATACAGAAAGGGTCAGTGGGAATTAACTTGTTTAAGGTCACGGGTGAGAAGGACGAGACGATGTTAAAAAAGGAGCAATCGCACTATAGAACAAACATACTATAGTAGTGCGTATGTGTAAACGGAGTGGAGAACTCTCATAGGCACGGATTATTGGGAGGATGAAATCAACAAAACACAGTCAACGAAGGACAATGGACAATACGATAGTGGTGCTGAGTGTCTCAAATCACACAAGTAGCATTTGTTTCCACCCCGAGTGATTCTTCAGTCAGATTTCCACTACCAAGTTAAGGAAATCAGAAACGTTTAGACTGATCACTTTAACTAACAGCAATTCTTCTCCAAATGATACCGGGTGTGCCAACAGGGTGAGCTGTAACCATTGTACTACTAAATTTTAACCCACGCAATTTGTAGGAAGCACGAATACCTGATCTCTTACTGTAATATTCCCTGCCTCCACTAGCTCCTCATTTGTTCTCACGCTTCACTCTTCATGTGTCAGTTTAGTTGGCACCTGTGGTTCACCGTTTTAACAGTATCGCAGTTGTACTGTGCCGACTTTGAATTATCTCTGCTTTAGTACATCCCAGTCAGTGGTTGACAATGCTCGATGGCTCAATGCGGACCAGATGCAGCAACACAAAGTGTCTTTGTTTATCCGTCATTCCCGTGAAAACCACAATCAAAGGCCGTTCACCGGAGGAAGAACAACGATCTCCACCTTCTTGAATGCTTGAAAATATTCCGTCAATGTTGGCAGTCGATATTTTCGACGCTTACGTGCAATTGATGGATAAATGAACAGAACACTCAATCCACCAACGCGAATTTCCATCCGATCGAATAAACAACGAATGAAGCTTACTTTACCGTAAAAATGACTCCGTCTCAAGAAAGCTCCTGACCACGTTTCTCAGGAAGGGTCTCGAATCGATCGCCTTGATATTGGCCACTGTCAACCAAGATTTGATGCGGTGTGAAGCTCCTATCCAGGCTTGTGATTATAGACCACGAACTAGTACTAGTCAGGTTCTACCTGAATCTGGTGAACGATCACGGTAACCAGACAGAAAAATACCAATAGTGCAATGCAAGTGACAGTCAAAAGTCAACTTTGGTATCGGAATTTTCTCGTGGTACGTTTATTCAGAATGCCGGAAGCTGCTCAAAGGAAGACATTAGAAGTTTCTCAGAACAGCGGCGTGGTTCAGTCCCACGACCAAATCATAAACGGTGTCTTTCGCAGACCACTTCTGTTTTGCTCCACAATCTCACAATCATTCCGCTGAATACAGATCCTTCAAGCGCTTGGCCGTTAGTAGCATTAGAAGTGACAACGAAAAGACCTGGGTTGTTACAGGTGTGAAGATGGAAATTCCAACGATCATTGGTCTCTGTCAGCAATGTTCCTATCCACTCATGATAAGGGAACCGCGGATGCTGATTGGAAAGGATCGTTGCAGATGTTACTGTCAGTGTGCATCGTGTGTAATGGCCGACTGTGTCGGTTTTCTGCCATGAGCAGGAGACAACGGCTCGTCGTGCTTTCAGTCTGGTTACCCTGTTACTTGGAAATACAAATCGAGTGATGGATTTCGGTAGGTTACGCGCTGTGTGTAAAGGCATTTGATAAATCATTTTTTGTCGAAATATTGCGGGATTGTTCTGTGCCGATAGGCATCAAATAACTGATGCTACTTTGTGCTTCAAACACATGAATACAGGTCTTGAAATAAGTCATAAGACACCGGAGAGCGAAAGATGTTTTTGTTTGAGTGTCATACTTTGCACATCAGGCACCTGTTTTAAATGCGAACTTGCGATCACCAAGAATAATCGGGTATACTAGAAAAACTTGATGGGGACGTTTGAGTAATTTTATCATAGTTTGGAGCTTTCTGCAGTAACGTATTTTGTATAAACGCATAACGAAAACCATTTTTTTACCAGGCCTACACGATAGACAACAGAGATGTGTATCATGTAATGTGATTCTGTGTAATGTGGAAAGCTTCAGAACAAATCACAAAAGGCTAAAAAAACAGTGGTTTGATGTTCATATTTTTAGTACTTGTGGTCAACTCACGACTAAGTAATTAAGTGATATTATGGGACGTCTTTTACTGAATGATTTTAATCGTTATTTTTCAATTGCTGTATGCCAAACTAACGGAGCGTTGAGTGAATACTACCGCAATGAATACACTCAGTATTTGTTACTGTCGAGTTACAAAACTGACTGCGCGCATAACAATATTATATGTATTTACAACAATAGATTGAACAGATGGGAGTTAATACTTATTTGCGATTGGTTCCTTGAAGTGTGTTACATGAAGTTCATTCGATGAACCCCAGTCATGGCAATTTGTCTAGTTCTTTTTTTGTTGGTTCTTTTCGAAAATTAATTGATGCAGTCTGCAGATTTCGGAACCTCATCGATTGAATACAGGATCATTTATAATGCCTGACAGATATGAATTCCTCAGGCATTCAGTAGTGCAACACAAATCTATAACAAATGCAAGCAAGGATGGCATGTTTTAGAATTGATCCGAGTGATATACTGATGACTGGTTACAAACACGTTTGTGGGAACGAGTAAAGCAATAAAGTTTCCTGACCAGGAAGGTTAGAATTATGAGAAACATTCAACGTTGATCTGGGGTTCGCAGCTGATAACGAGTGACATAAGGAAGGTTTCCCAGGAAGTGTAGTGCGTTGGATTGAAGTCCTAAGTTTTGATATTTCTACTGGAATTATGCAAAACATTATTGTATTGCTGCTGGTGATAGATTTGACTATAACGTATGCTCAAGATTGCGCATATTTGTGCAATAGGTTTTTAGGTGAAATGCACCTAAAACACAACACTTGATTTTCTATCCACATATCTTGAGATACATCAGTGGATGAAAGGTTAGAGGTACTTGGTTGCTTTGTTCCAATATGAACCTTTCATAATGAGATACAGTGAAGAAGTCAGTGAAAAGAAAGGATATTACTCTATCAACTTCTGGATTGTATGCCATACAAAATTGATGATGTAATTAATTTCGTTTAATAACCTTAATAATAATAATCCGTTATCAGACGGTCCATTGTGCAGTGCATATGACTAACACACAGATAACAAGAACACACAACTACACTCGAAATCTAGGTCAAATCTGACCTACCCCTTTCAGTATGGATGCGGTGCCAACTACACAAAACGCGCACTAGGCAGGTTTGCAGTTAGTTCAAGAAAAACGTCACGAGTAGTTCGATGCACAGCCCTGGACACTAATTGATATCCTTGTTAATCATCAATCATTTGTGAAATGCAAAACCCGGATTGGGTGAAGCAAGCTCATTCAAAATGATACACGATAATGATTGTATTAGAATGCAAAGTGCTGTTAAAGTAGTTGTCATACGTCGATGAAACCGCTCCCGTGGTACAACAAACTAGATTAATTTGTCGCCTTCTCTCTGTTCCGGTGACCCTTTTCAGGTTTGACCAAATTGTGAATCATTGGCCAGATCTGTATAAATATTGAATTGTTTTACAGCGGAAAGAAGCAGAAATGCGGCGTAATCTTCTATGACATAACTACTGCACTTTTGCCATGCTGGTATATCTTTTTAAGTCACGGGTTTATACTGGTTTGAATAGTCCCTTTTTATGGTGCGAGATAATGGCAGCCCGGTGAGCGTTCAAATGTTTCTCCTGATTTATACACAGTTCAGTACAGAGAAAGGTAGTCTATTCCACTGGATTAATTCAGAACTTTAACCTTTTCGTTCGGTGTGTAGGTCGAAATTTCCAGATGACGCATCTCATCAATTCCCCATGTACATATGTGCGAAAACACATGGAGATATACGTGAGCAAACTATAGTAATGTGGAAGGAAAAATAGTGCAAGTTCCCCTTATTATCAACTAGTGTATCCCTTTAAATAATTCTTCTTTCAGGGAACATGAATATCTAAAGGTTTCAGTATTAACGGCAAGAATAAATAAATGGATATCTATTTTATGACAAAACCTGATGGTATTCAGGATCCTCACCACTGAAATATTTTTCAAATGCTAAATTACAGAGAACGAAATCACAATCAAACATTGAAGGTAAGAGTAATCATTTGCATAAAATCACTTGATCAACAGTTTGATTCATGTGTTTAAAGTAATGTCGATTCAATTGTCGACCGCTTTTTTACTTCCGGAGATTTTGTTTCTGGATCTACTTCGGGTTGACCTAAACGACTTTGTAGTTCTGTCACTGGACTGTTGCGTCGCTCTCCAGTAATAGATCTCTCAGAGGCTGGTCTTCTTATCCCTTTCCCAAGCAGCCTCATTAGGACTTTAACATTTGTGAACAAATGTTGTGGTTACCAATTAAATGTTGCAATCCATTGACTTTTCGGAGGAAACCCTTATTCAAACACTTCCCTTCGCTTCTCTTACGTAGACGAACTACGTTTTGAGCAGAGCATCAATAAACATCATGTGTAGTCAATAAAATAATTGTACGGATCTATCATTTTTAAAACTATTTAAAAGCATTTGTTTCATGATACTAAACTCTGAACAGTTTACCCACGAACTTTGATGAATATTGACCAGATTGATTAAAAATGTGTAATATGAAGAAGGATGATCAATTGATTGATACACGTTTCAAAATGGCTATGGAATATCGTTATACAAGAAAATATGGATGTAGATATTCACATATTATCGGATTTTAACATACCATCAATTAGTGGACTTCCTCATTTACTGGCATCTGATTTTGTGTCTCAGGCCTCTTAGTTCTATTAGTTCTTTATTTGAACATGCGTGGAGTTCGCGGTTATTTTGAGACCCTGAAGGGCTATATTGTTCAATATATATTTATAACCTGGGCAGTAATATTGTTCATAATGAGACCATCAAATTCAATTTAGATAAACATTACCATAACCCGTTATTACCATTGGACTAAAGTTTTCTGTAGTTGAATTTCGAGATGTTCCTAAACATAAGTTTTGGTGAGAAACTCTGCTGCAATTGCCATTGAAATGAAAGTCCCGTTTGATGTGCTTCTTTCAGATAACTAAACACGGGTCAACCATGTCATAGTAGTCTAGTCAAGTCACGGCTATCTTCAGATGGTATTCATTCCGGTATAGAAGGGTATACGAAGGGTACGCACATATCTGGCAGTGAAGCGGCCACAATTGAAATAGGTCGAACATTAGAACTATTTTATTCCTCAGGCTCAGTTGTGTATTAAGTGCCTTATTTCAACCTATTTTCTCACTGTGTACACTCCATTGTTTATAAATGTTCTCATCATCCAACAGTGAGACTTACATTGTTTGAATATAGTTATGGCTATGCGTTTCAGAAAGAAAGCAGATCATTGTCTGATACTGTCAAATGTACAAAGCCTATCATTTAAATGTTCAATCGTACTAACATATATTATCACTACTTCATGGCTCCCTGGGGCAGGTTAAAAGCAAACAAAAAAGGTCAGTTACCTTAGATCAGTCCCAATTATTTTGCTATTGCGTATTGTACTACTAGAACCACTGGTAAATAAATCCGACAAAGCACTGCAGATGGTTTTAAAATACAATCTGGACACTTGTCGAGCATACCGTAAATGAATGCTATTGAGCTTTGCTTCTGGTGCCTGTTTTATAAAATAAATAAAAGCACAAGTACGTCACTTCAAGATACGTTGGAGATGAAATGACTGTTAGGCTTGAAAAGCAAATCAGATTTAAATCAAAAACAGACATATAGGGAACTTGGTATGCCGTTTATTCATTTTATAAACGGAATAACGGAACCTAATAAGTTGTTGGGTTTTGCGGCAATGTTACATTTGCGTGTATTTATCTAATTCAACTGACGAAGCATTAGATGTTTTTCTATCGATTGTCCACTGCAACAATATATTAACTGGAGACGACGTAATCTATGAAACGAAATTTCGTTTTTGGATAAGTAAGTGGTAAATGTAGCCTTTGGTCTTGTTTTAAAAAATTCTCTTACGAATGTTAAGATCAATTTGGTGCGTTCGCAGATGTTGCTCATTTAATAATTGCAACACTTTGTCAATTTAGCTCACTTTTATAGAACCGTTTTTGATCTGAATGAGGAAACGATCGTATAATGAGCATTCACTTTTTGTAGTCATTCTTGTACTCACGGGGTACAGTGTAGTACTCAGAGATTCGAGTGCTTCAGTTAGACATGGCCCGAGTGATCCGTCTTTCACAAATAACTGAAAATGTTCTTTTTGAAGGGTTAATCGGTGCGTTTCGGATAACTACTTTCATCTCCTTTATAACGGATAACTCCGAGAAGATCGTTCCCTCTTGTTGATAAACATTCGTTTATTTTGTCTGAAATCTCACCGCATGTCGAAGCAGCATGTGACTCCTCACGTTTCCTTCCTCTTTGAATCTTTCGTGAAAACAAACTTTCAAGAAACGTCCATCGAGCACAGGTCTACTGATGCCTAAAGGACAAAGGTAGGTAGGTAGCGTTGCGAAGCTTTGTACAATCAGTTGTATCACATCAGCTACGAGAATCTTTCTACTCAACTGACGATAGGAACCGGGACGTAGCTGGGGTTATATTTATAATCACTACCGGCGCATCAGAAAAGACATTATAATTGTATACAAAATAACGCAAAACCCAAGCCATCCGTGTCACCCGCTGCTGAAACTATCACCCAACGTTCATCTTAGAGGACACCCATTCAAACTAGTGGTTTCAAACTGCCGATTGGAATGCGGGCTTCAGTCATTCACAGTCAGAATGTGTTATATCTAGAACTCTCTACCATCCCAAGTCGTCTGTGCACCGAACATTAAATCTTACAATCTGGGACTCAATGAAACAGTAGCACACCTTACACTCCAACATAAATTAAGTTGCGTGCAACAGTGGAAGAATCCTGTATCAAGTGACATTTGACACAAGGAGTTGTACGTATCACTGTCTTTTAACCACAAAACGAACCTATGGGACGAGAAAAGCATGAGCTTGTAAGTTATTCCCAAAATAAATGTTTGATCTTTGAATTTGATTTTCGTCTCAAGACTGATTAAGTGAAAAATATTTTTACATTGGCTTCTGCACCTTTCCTATACACTAAATGATAGTGGAATCGTATCAAATTTTGACCAACTGAACCTTCTGTCATCGTTTTGTTTCCTATTATTCATTAAGTATACACTTGGCGAAGCTGTTTTCACTGCGAGAGAGTTGGTCACCGAAACTCCTATCATACTATGCAAAGACAGAGAAAGTTCAGTATTTACAGTGCAATTGCAGTTGTCAAATTTAAAAGCCATTTGATGATGAGGAACGACCACTACCAATCACCAGTAACTCATTTTCGTTGTATCCGATCACATGATCAGATGAAATTCTTGAAAAACAAACGTTGTTGCTGAAACGTTATACACCGAACAATTTACCCCAAATAGCACAGACATACCTGAATTCATTTTGACAACTTTTGGAGAAGAGATAAGGCACAAAACATATAGCTGACTACTGCGACGGCAATATATCTGTGAATTCGTGCGAAGTACACGTACGAAAGTGACTAATTACGCTGTTTAGTTCATTCCAAAGTCATTTTCAATTAACTGCTACTTTTTTCTCTTACATAATTTACTTCATTCCTTAAAATAAAATACAGTTTAGACTCTCTTCTAGTCCACGTGGTTGTCACTACGTTGAAGAAAATGATAAGCAGTTTAATAATCAGGTAATTAACTAGACAAGCGTCTGATTCCAGACTGCGCCTCACACACCACAATGCAACAGTCTTCATAACAAAAAAATGAGTTAATATTGTACCCATGTGGAGTACGTGTGCTCTCGGGGATTCAGTACCACACTCTTCTACTAGACAAAACCTGATTTCAATTCATTCAAGAGCCAAGTACAGCTATTGTTATTCAATGTTCAATACGTACTTATAGATGGAGTCAAACGTCTGAGATAAGCATTAAAACTCTTTGCGTAATCACACTGTTGAGCACTATCCCAATAAAGAAGGTGTCAGTTTTGCTACGTCTCTTCTTGGTTGGTTTGGATTAAAAGGGGCTGTACAATTCTCCTGAGTAAAATTTTAGTAATTTAGCTTGCCGTTTATGAACCCCAGATATTGTGTTTGTTTCTCGACCTTCATTGGAAGCACCTACGCAACTTGAAGGCAAGGAGTATGTCTTCCTCAGCGCAGAATGTTACTCGGCTGCAACGAGATATTTTGCTAGGTGCCCGGAAATACTGATCGGTCATAATACAATACCCCAATCAACGACCATGAGTAGACTTTGGGTGAAATTCTTCTGGATCTAGTCAAGAAAGCCATCATCATACATGTCTTATTTTGTTTGACCGTAAAGATAATATATGCCAATGATGTNCATGAAGACAACCGTGGGTCGTATGTTGTGCTTGCTTCTACTGAATATCCCTTGCAACCCCGGTTTATCCTTTGTAGAATCATGGATGAATGTTTTATCTTAACCAACATAAACCCCACTCATTTACCTGTAACGATTGCACAGTCGTAATCAAACTGCGGATGATGAATAATGAAACCAGAATGATAAAATAAGCGACAAAGCTGAGTAAGAAGGGGAGAAGTTCCATGTGACAGGTTGTCGCCATTGGCATTCTGCGTGCACAGCAGTCAATCCGGGAGTTACATAGAGAAAATATGTAATTTGTTTTAGCCGATGAACGAGTTCAAATTTATTCTTGATATTCATGTGGAATACTATTAATTCCTTCATTGTATCCTACTACCATTTTAGATATTTTGTGAAGTGTGCCCTTCAATGCCATATATATGTAGTCAACTACATTTGGCTCAAATGAATTAGTGTTATCCGAGGGAACCTCTATCATAATGGAACTCTCTTACTAGGCTGCTGAGGGCCTATACTCATGCAATGATCCATTCCGACCCTCACGCCTAACCATGGTCTCAATTTTGAGTACTGCCTCAGAACACTGTTACAGGATGCCTCTCAATAACATCAGCAAAGAGTAATTGCAAACAGGCATGAGTGGTAACTCATTGGAATAAAAGATTGGAAACAAAACGGGACCCTGAAGAATCTCGATTTGGGATGTGTACACTACTATTTTGGTGTCGCATCTGTTAAACCGGGTTACATAACATGCCATGCAAATTTTGAGGTTTGGGCATCTTACTTAAGAAGTTCAATGGCTTTCGGATTCATCAATGTGAAATCCAGTTATTCAGGTAGAAATAAAAGATTTTGATAGTGGTTCAAAAGGGGAAAAGTACGGAATCGGTTGGAAGTTTAGTTATTTTCAGAAAGTGTAGCGGTGAATGCGTATTACATTCAGGAAACGCCTGCAAAATCAGGCTTTTATGAGTAAAAAAACAGGACAATAGAGTTTAAGTAGAATGGCATTGCTGCCATGTTCTTATATACATCCCTACAAATGTTTTGCACCGAAAGCCACAAAGCACAAAAGTGAATGAGGCCTAATTTTTGCGCCATCAGAGTGTACACCGTTCAACTTGCGCATTTGCGAGCACTGCTAATACATGATTACACAGATATTGAGTTTTTGACTTCAGTCCACTGAGTGAGCCGCCGACTGCGTTGGTGATAATGAAGATAGGTGGAGTTCCGAGAAAGCCAATCAGCCTGTTCAACTACCAGGATCAGCAAAGCTTGCAATACGGTAAGCAGTGAGAATTCCCGAGGTTTCAAGATAACCAATATTGCCCATTACGACTACTCAAACACCCCTGTCTCCAAACTAATTCCATTTCAAAATACACCGAACCTTCGCTGAAAACTGTCGTACTTAACCTACATTATAGGAGAATTTGTAAATCTGAATTTTACGAATATTTCTCTACAAGCGAACTGCTTACCCTATCTGTAACAGCGACGTGATAGGTACAAAAGCGCTCCACTAACCTTCAATGTGTCGATCAATACCACAAAATCGATTAATTTTCTTGCAGTACAAGGTAGTGATTAAGCGATACAGATAATCAGCAAATCACCTCGGAGAACGCAAGTTCTAATCTTATCGCCGTCGTCTGAATTTTCCTTATTTCCCATGTATGGTATGACAGGCTTCGATTGATCATTTTCCCTCGCTATAAACTGCAATTTAATATATTCGACAAGATAAAAATAAATGTAAACAAAATAGTATACAATAACTGATTTGGTGTCATACTTCCGATAGTAGGAGGTGCTGGTGTGATCATGACTCATTCGAAACAATCAGTCAAGGTGATTTATTTAGAAGAACATGCTTACAGTCATGATTTTGGAATCAATCACATGAGTTAATTTCGGGCCCATCTGGTCTTGTTGCGGCTTTAAAATGTGACCTCTGCGACTGAATGATGTAAACAAATGAAGATGCGTAAACATCGGTATGTAGGTCTGCTGGAAAGATGAACGGATCTGCTAAAGAGCTGATACTATTTACCAAAACGTTGTGTCCAGTGACAAATTGAAACTTGGTGCCTGTAGCACATAATTATGAATAACGATTATGAAAATGAACAAATAAAAATTTAATCATAATAGGACACGAGTGAGAACTCGAAAATAACAGCGATAAAATGAGAGGTTAAATCTTGGATATTCACAATGGTACGATTAATCGAAATTATCATAAAACAACCCACCTAAGGCTTATTAATTCAACAAGCGTTATCTAGTCGCTTCACTTGATCTTAGTTCCTCAATGACCTTTCTGAGACAGACGTTTACACAAAAGTCCGAGAACAGTGGCAGAATCAATTTTGTTGAATGGGTAGTCATCCGTGCAATGCAATCATACAGTCAAGATTTTTAAATATAAGTCATTCCTATTTTTATTAAACAATTTAGGATAAGGCCTAAGGATCACAGTTATGATAGTTATATGCTAACAAGTGAATCCGTTTACTTACTCTGCTCAATTTGACTACTATGGTCTGTTGAAAGAAAGACCCAATTTGAATTATGTGCAATATACGACGTGATATTTCCTGTCTTCAATTTGAGCAATATTGATGCAATTGCAAATAGAGTGAATAAATATGCGCACAGGTTTTCGTTTCAATGAAATATTCGAAAACATATTGTTAAAGCCGTTACGGTCACCTAAAACAGTTTTATTACTGAAATGATATCTGAAGGCTGATAAAAATTGATTTCACTATCGTTGATTGAAAGTCTAATTTCTTCATCTTCATCAATATTGCATAGAACAGCACCCATCGCCTCTGATTCTGAGTAACAACCAGTATTGCTCCAACAGTTGCCAGCGACTCGTGATGGGCCCACTGTGGTCGACGAATCAGAGCCGAACTACTGAACGAATGAGCCATCGGGGTCATATTATAACACCGAGATGAATGATTGGGAAGTAAATGTATCCTGCGATTCGCAACGGATCACATTTCACATAGATGATATTTGAACCCTTGCTCAGCTATTTTACTTCTAAAGTGAACCGTTTTTTTTTNTATAACAGCTTATGCGTAGTTACTGGTATTGATTGAACTTTTGCAACAAAGTGCCCAAGTGAGAATCCTGTATCACTTTCCCCTATTATACTTGCGTATCGATAGCCATGGATGAGAAGCACTTATCCCTAAATTTAAATCTCGTTGGAGTGTATTTCATTGTCTTCCATATTTTTCGAATGTGTGCCACCTTGAGAGCCACAAGCGAATTTGCAGTAGTTTAAAGTTACCATTCACAATAAGAAGAAATGATTTTTCATGTTTCATCAGCTCAATGCGGAGCATCATTCAGGGAATTTTCCAATCACAACAACAACACGGAGGAAAAAAGCGAACCGTGTAGGAACAAAGTGATGAATACATCCGGTTGCAGCTGAAAAAAGCCGCAAGCAATTAATGTGAACAATGGTTCAGGAGGATTAGTCGCGATCGTTTTGATTTAACTTGTGAAAAATTATGGTTGAATGTGAACTGCAGCTAAGATCGACGGGTCTAAAAACCATTCAATCAACACCAAATAAATCAGGGTACGCATTGACATTGTCAATAAACTGAACTCGTTTTGGTCGCATTTGTGGCATTCGGTTTGTCTCGCTGACGAACATCTGGTCTTTGGAGACTATCACACCGATTGACGACGGGTTATATATTGAGCTAGTTTTCCAAAGGACACGAAATGCCAATACTGGCCCTGCTTAACGAATTTGGTGTGAATTATATACTGAGCGTCTCATTGTTGGTGTACTCTGTACGTGGCACTCGGGATAGTGCTAAATTTGTTGCACTGATCAAGCAGGTGTTTGCTGACTGCCACTTTTCCAAAGCACTCGTAATGCTCACATCTCACCCGAGGTTGCTGTTAGAGACTTTTGACCTCGATATGCATATGAGTGTGTGCTTTCTCATTTGTAGATTTTCCCGATGGATATGCTCCAATGTCGAATTCATTCAGTTAACATCCAATGTAATAATGCAATAAAATACATATTGCATGATGAAAACAGATATAAGCTAACTGCATAGAGAGTGGTCCTTAGACTCCAGGATGCACATGCTCAGGAGCGAATCAACCCATTCCATCAGAATTCTAAGGTGGTAGACTATGCAAAGTGAATAACTCAAGTTCTCAAGTATAAAGGAGGTTGCAGCAGAAATTCAGAGAATGGAGTTATAATAACTGCATCATGCCTATAAGTCCTTTTATAAATAGATTCTGACGATTCTGTCTAACAAGGGTTATTTTATCTCACATATAAACCATTACTCGGGGATGAAGGGGGCAAATGAAATTCCGAGTTTTACACAAGCTCAATCCATCCCTATATACAGATCTGTCTCTATTTCCTCCTTACCACAAATACTATCGAAAAATGACTTTGTCTTCCATTTCGCCTGTTCGCCGAGCTTGGCAATTTGTTTGCAAACGTTTCATCACCAGCCGAGGTGACATCATCAGTGCTTGTGAAATGGTAGTGTTCTGCCTATACCCGTTCGTTTATATATTGGCGTTCTTCTCCATCGGCTCTTTTCGTCCCCTGTTCTCACTGTGTTCGACTCGGTCCGCCGTTGAAATGTTGCGAGCGTGTGGGCGTTGGAGGGGAGGAAGTTGTCCTTGACTTTGTCCTTTGATGAGATGTCGCAATTTTTGGTTACGCAGTACATGGGTTAGTGATAAGAAATAAATAGTTGCAGTAAGAGTGAAGGCATAATACTCGTGGATGAACCCTTCAAATCATTCAACGAATAGTAAAAATGACCAAGAAAACCTGAAAACCAGCAAAATGTTCAGTATAAATTTGATTTTGTTCGACACGTGTATTGAGATATATCCAGGAATGTTACACATTATTCGTAGTAATACAGATAATACATGGTATTCATAGTAATCAAATTTTATTTGATACAGCTTATATTATTATCGATGTCAACAAATCTTACCGGGTGCGGGTACCCTCACTGCGTTTGGGTAGAACAAGCGGGGTCACAGTTTTGATAACAAAATTTGTACCGGATTCTTACATGTAACCGAATGTCAAATATATCATGGTGCAATAGCACCTTTTCGTTAACAAGTTAGCAAAGTGAATCTCCAATAAGTTACAAGTTTCATCTTAAGTACATATGTAGGAAACTGTCACACATTCAGAATGTCAATTTATCCTGACAATCTGGATATTCATTAGCAGTTCCTTGTTGTATTGATCAAGGGTTTAAAGGCAGGTTCGTATGATATGGTGTGATTCAGATCTATTCAGTTGTGAGATCTTACACTTTTAATTAAAATGATGGAATCATTAGCCCTCTAGTTAGGAGTAATGTGAACTGCAGTGTCTTGGTGCGGCATCACTGAAGAATGAATGCTGTATGCGTTTAAGCAAAGTTGCAGCAAAGATTACCATTTGCATATAAATTATTCTAAATCAAATGGGAGACATGAGAAAGAAAAGCAGTGATTGCACGCGGTCACTGAACTTTATCTCACATATACATTGAAGTGTGTCAGAAAATTGCAGACAAAACTAGAGTACACTTTGTTATAAGTGGTTATGCAAAATGCCTTCCGGAAATAGGGAATATTGTTATTTTAAAACTTGTAGTGAGGAGGTGGATGGAAGAACTATGTAAATAAATAGAGATTTTTCTGAAAAGTTTAATAAATTTAGACGTGTAGAATAAGTGATCGTTTTGATCCTCAAAATCAATGAAGGTTACTCCGGGCTGAGGATAAAGTAGCTCATACAATGGATAAACAGAATGATGCGAAGAAACATATGTTGTAAGACATTCGTTGAATACAAGAGCGTTTTTCACAATATCTCCAAGCACATGGTAAATATCATACTTATGTATACAGGTATTGAGAAAACTCATACAACACCCTGTATCTTATAATATTTTTTCATCCCAACTCTTGGTATTTCCAGCTTCATTCATAGGGTTGAATATGGTATTGTCCCACATCGGACACAACATATATGACATAATGTTCACTTATTTTCCTGCTTTTGTTAGGGGAATGTCATAAAAATAAGTAATTTCTCGATTTTGACGACGGTTGCTGGTGCACGATTTGTTAAAAAACGAAGGTACAGTGAAAACCACAACTAGAATTATTTATCGAAATGACCCATAGACTTGATACATGTAGTGCATTTTCATATCAGACATGCTTTATTTGCCCTCCATTATTTCTGAGCACTGGATGCAAACGATGTTGCATGCAGTCTACCAATGTGAGCATTCAACAGAATTTCCCAGTTTCCTTTAATACATGCCGCACCCGAACTCTGATGTCAACTGTCGAGGCAGCTAACGTATCCCTGTTACTAGTACAGGGAAACGTTTTCCATTACTTTGAAATGCCAACTGCCGGGAGGTAATAGAATAAATTCGACATTGATCTTGAATCACCTAACAACTGCATAAATGTGAAGAAAAAAATATTTTAGTAAGGTCTAACCGTTTCCTATATATACTTGCTGAGGTCAAGTTTTGTTTCTCCGGTTGTATTGTCAGTTCTTTCAGTATAGGGATAATGCTTGAGTAGTTTATAGCCAGATCATTTGTAAATTTATTTAAACTTGACAGATTTACTAACTGGCTCACACTGAATGAAAGTATATGAACTATTTAGAATGCGTGTCTTCAACTAGTATACACTGATGAAACATATCGATCTAGCACCTGAACGTTCGCATGTACAAAAGGTCTGCCAAGGGGCTCTTCTTAAATCCTGGTGAAAAGGAGAGCGCTTTGGCTATAAACGATTAGCAAATTAGACTAATGGTAGTTGAAAATGATCAATACAAAAGAAAATAGTCAAATCAACGACAGATGGTGGAAGATTGAGTTCAAATATCGTTGTCTACAATAAATAGGTGCTTACCAGGTGAACGTGAAAACACTTGCACGGAAAATATGATTAGAGGTAAATATCTAGCCACCACTTGGTTGTTTGCAAGCAAGACTATTGCGAGATGACACCAACTACGGTTTCAAAATTGAGAATGCTACTACTTAAAAATTTATTAATTAATAATTTATAAGTATCTACTCAGTGATGAGCACCACAAATAATACAAAGCATTTGCATGAAAACGTACAGGATTTGTTTAACCGGGTAACAGCGCAGTGGTATATTGCTTTGTTTGTTTACGATGCGTTTATCTCTGCAATGAGCTTACCTCTCTTGAATTTGGAAACTATGCGGTAGATTACGAACACAATGGTGGTAATAAATATCTGTAAATTAACCTCCTGTCACATTACAATATCAGATATCATCCGCTCAATTCAAACCAGTATTTAGTGATAAACAGCAAAAACATTGGTTTTCTTTGAGGGTAAACGCCGTAGTCAAGAATACCTAAGATTTTCCCACGCAACGCCTTCCTCAAATCCCCCTAACTTCCAATTGCGATTTTCAGAAGGCCCCTTTACCATAAGTGTGATGTTGCACTGCAGGACGGAGATTCTGCATACTATCAATTTCGGGTGATGGTAGCGGGGATGCAAACTCTTGACCCAGGACACAAAGTACGTTAGTAATATATTATTATTGCTGTTATTATTATTTCCACTAGTTATTTATGAATCAGACTTGTTCCAACTAAATAATAACTTATGCCCACTAATATTATACTGAAACACACATCTTGCACAAATGATGTTCGGACTGTATATCCGAAAGAAAACAGTGGATATGGAAAAACGATGAGCTGATGCAGTGCTAAAATGAATCTAGTGCTTCCTGAGCTGGAAGAATGTACAAATAATGGCATATGGATGTAAAGTCCGGAGGATGATGACTCAAAGTCAGGAAATAATCATTTCCAACTGCAATTTGAGCAAAACTGTAGTCTGAAAATGATCGATTAAAAATCTGTAAATCACATCTGTCTCCACAGTAAAACTAGTTGATCTTAAGCCAAGTTATTCCAAATGTATTCAAAAGCATATCTAAGGGAATTTTATGTTTCACAGTTAATGAAAATAGAAACAGAAATTATAATTAACATTTTATTAAATGTTCCGGAGCACTTGATGTTCAATGGTGAGTAACCGTGGAAGTAAACGGAAAGGATAAAACATTTTGTTCATTACAATATGGAAAACGTATCAAATGACTACGTTTCTCGCATCCGCAAATCTCCCACGGCTTACGTAGTTTTTCCAATTGTTACGCATTGCAAACGACTACCAAATGTGTCAAATCTAAGATCCAAAGTAGAAAACACCTGATGGTAGGGGGTTGAATTTCAGCAATGAAAATCAAGCGCATCCACGCCTGTTACTTACACTTGCGAAATACTGCACTACCGAGAGTACAACTTAAATACAACTCCCGTTCCGAAGAGTTTAACTCAGCCGGTTTGTGTTAGTACAATAATCATACATTCATAAGACATTCAGGCCGCAACACTACTGAGAGTTCCGTGCATCTCAGCTTTATGAGTGTGAAAAACATTATCCAGTAATTCCTAATGTAAAATCAAAGTGAACATTTCATTCTAGCACAAAATAAACATAGAAGACTTACTCGGTGACGGTTTGGTATCTAGGAGATGTAGTAAATCAAGTCACGACAGCCGTATTATATCCTTCTGATGCAGAAATGTTCGACAATGTTTCATCCATTTCAGTACAATTTTCACATTTAAAGTTCCGAACACTTTCTCGACGCACTTTGCATATATTTTAAAACATCGTCTTCCATTACATTCTTACCCTCTTGTTAGAGATGCATCAAGTTTCAGTTCAATATCAAGAACCCCTGTGCTCTACTATGCCATTTAGTAAAGATTTTTTCAGTTTTAGTTGTCAGGATCAAATATACAAAGAATAAACCATATTTATGGAGTAAGAAATTTAACGGAAGTTCTATCATATTCCCTGCCGAGAGAATATGTCGATCCAACTTATCGTTATGGATCTTTCATCAACGATCGCGGGGAGTTATGGTTGTTTATCCGATCACCTTATTCATTCGAATATCTTCCAAGGTAAGTAAAGACCCTATACCAAAACATTACTCATTGCACGAAGGATAGTACGCACCTAGCGTTAGTTTTATATGTGAATGTTGATTAGCAACACGTCCACTGCGACTGAATGATGGGCTTTGAGGTCATATGGACTCACTTCGGCCTCCCTATCGACCAATCCAGTTTTGAACTTGATTTGTAGAGAACGGGCACCTCTCAAACTGGATGCGATTTGCAGAGAATCCGTTTTGGTTTCTTCACCACTTTCTTCAGCCACTAAAAAACCCCAATTACTCAGTGGCTAAGGTATGAAGGCAATTCTAATAAAACTGTTTGCCGGAACAACACATTATTCCACAAATGAATGATATGTTCCATAAACTATAATGTTCAAAATTGCAGATTTAAGTTGATGCAGTACACTAGCACTCGAACTCACCTGGAAGTTTTTGTAAGTATTTGTCGACTGTAAGATAAGTGAATCGTTTACAAACAGAAATTGAACAACTTGCCTGGAACTTCTCAGCACCAATTACCATAGATATACCAGGTTTTATGGGAAATATATAATTACAGCTCACTGGGGCCCCTGAACCCGGCGAATAGCGTATTCCGATCTTATGTGTGATAGAACGCTAGCTTTAGATGCATCCTAATACATTTTCGGCAATAAAAAGCTACATTATACTTCGTTTCCAGAGCATAACTGGAGTATTATTTCTGGATTAAACGAACGAGTCACAATTCTATTTTGCACGTGTTTTGAAGTAACGTATAATCTTTGTTGACTAAAATAGTCTTTCAAATGCTTAAGTTTCCCAAAATTAATGGTAGATGATGCGCTTTTCAAGAAGGGAAGGCGCCCAAACACAAGGCTGCCATAAAACACAGGACGGCAAAAATTAGGCGGTGGTGATAGAATAGAGAAACAAGTCACTCGAAGCGATAGTTTAGTAACCTTTGCCATTCGTCCATCGACGCCCTGGAATCATCCTATACAACAAATAGTTTCTCAATTTATTTAAGTGAAAAACAGGTAGATTACGGACAATATGTAAACCAACTGCTTATCTGGTCTGAATGTCAATTTCGTATTACACGCACAAAAGACTCATGAATGCGGAAGAGAAGAGGAGAGCATGGGTGTCACATTAGGTCTCTGAGATCACCTACATGATATCACATAATAATATTCGGTTGAGGGTATCGTGCTTTGATTAGCCCATACGATTGTTGAGAGGCACCAGGCACTGTTGATGGTCTTGGGCGTGGGTTCCACTCCTTGGGAGATGGTTAATTCCCCACGGAGTGAATGCATTTAAATTTTATGGAAATTTTTGTGATAACCTACAAAGAGCACTGGACAGCTGTTTCGTCCTGTTTGGGACTTGTCAGTAGTGCGTACTTGTTGTGTCCCCGTCGGAACCCAAATCGTGATCATTCAGGTCGGGACTTCGAAAGCTTACCACTGAGCTACTCGGTCGATGGTTATCATCCTGTGTGAATACCTCAGTCAATTTTGAGTATCAAGTGTGGATTAGCCCAAAATCATCAGGAGTGTCTAGTGCCTATGCACAATCGAAAAGGCTAATCCAACTTGATACTGTGAATTGATTGAGGTATTCGCACAAGCGGATGACCCTCGACCGTGTAGCTCAGGTGTAAGGGTTTGAAGTCCCGACCCGAAGGTTCGCGATTTGAGTCCTGACAGGGACACAAAAGGGTACGCACTGTTGACGAGTCCCAAACAGGACGAAACAGCTGTCCAGTGCTGTTTGTCAGTTATCACAAACATTTTCATCGCATTTCAATAATATTAGGTGTTTAAAAAGCATTCCTATGATATCTGCATTAGGGTAGAGATGAAAATCCCAAACAGAAACTTATGTATTTAAACATCAGTCTTTACTGCTTGAAGTTCAGAAGAAAATCACCCACTTTTTTGTTGCAATATTGCCACTGAAGACAAGAAGAGAAAAGCAAATTCCCTGACTTCAGTAAATGAAAAGGACTCATTCCTTTAAAAATTCATTAACATTTCAAGATATGTGCTGACTGCTTTAGCAGTATCAGAACACCTACGGATGAACTTTTCCGTCCAAGGGGTATATTTTTTGGTTCAATGCGAGTGATACAACTAAGAGTGTGTAACGAGTAAACCATTGATGCACGCTTACGAATGGAGCGGGAAATTGCAGGATACATTCTTCATTGTGTGTGAACAGGTGATAACCGAATCACTGAGTTCACTGAGCCGAATTACTTGGTTTACTCTCGTTTTATCATGAGGATAGTAAATTCTTGAATAGTGTTGACAGTAAACAATACTGCAAGTATGCGTTTTATAGTGAGCAAATCTTTCTGTGCTAATATGCCGCCAACTGTATTATCTGGCCCTTGAGTTTTATCAGTATAATATTGTTTTCCATGGAATGACTTCCGTTTCCAGAGGCCAAATGAAAATTAGGTCTCAATATACAGCTACCTTTATACTGTATCTTTCACGCATTAGGATACAAATCACTGACGTAGTGAAATTCACATTATTTTGTTCGATCGAACTGTAAGCGCTGCAACAACAGGATTTTATATGGTTGTAGGTTTCCTTTCGGTGAGTTTATCTGAGTGATGTGAAGAGGCCTATATGTATTGTCAGCTGCACCGTGATTCATTCAAACCCAGCAACCTCAAGAACATTATTTATGCACAGTGTGTTACTATGCTTATTATATATTATTCTTCATGGTTTAGATGCCAAATACTTATTTATTTTGTGATGAATATCACGTCCAAAGAAGAGGTTTGCTCTTCGGATGACGTACCATTTACCCATTTATATTAGAAACTGCTGTTGTGTGAAACCAAAACTGACTAACGTCCAGTGATTGAATGTGGAAATGTCGTTGGCAACTACCTTTTCCCCTTTCATTTTACAGGCTGCACAAGTTGCGGGACGCAGAACACGGTGACACAAGACACTGAGAAGGAAGTCCAAAACAGCGCCCACACGTAAAAGTGCCATTTTGTATTGTAACCACTTCATATTCCTATAGTGCTTCTACGTTTTACACCAATACAATTTCGTCCGAGTCCGTCGAGTCTTCTCCCTGATCGAAACATACCACAATGCCCATGATGGTATTTCATCCCTTGGTCGTTGCAATCACGAGTATTTCTTATATTCTGTTGGTACCATTCACAGGCATAAAACACAATCAACTAGAATACCCACACCCCGGGTAAAAGAACGTCTGGCTATGCACGCCAACTCTAATCTGATTTGCCATTTCCAATGTGGGTGCGGAGCGACCTACGTGTGCAGAACAGAGTGACAATTACGTAACCGGGTGGTTGACCACATTTAAAATTAGGTCCGAAATCAGATGACGCAATCTGGGTCAAGTCCGCGGCATAGAAACAACGATCAAAACTACAAGATACTGTCATCAGCCATAGCTCGACATCTTCTGATGACGCTCGAAATTGGAAGAGTTTTCAGCTTCATTAAGTAAATTAACGGAGGCTGACACTTTACAAATACTTGATTCAAAGCAATTTGGTAAGAAACATGTGATTATCTTATATAAGCAGACTATTATTTGCATGGTCACCGCATGGCTTCATTCACTGCGCCAAGAGTTCATATGCAATTTAGGCTTTTATTGAAGTCGGTGTGTATATATGTCATTGTTCCTAATGCCGGTGAGCACGTTGTGAACAAATGGAACCACAGAAACAAAATAAGAAAAAGTGATAACAAACTGGTAGCAAATTAAAAAAAATTATGACACTTGGCATACAAACAACGAACAGATATGTTGACTATTGATCATTATTTGTAAAAAACTCACCATCATTTTGAAAGGCCTGCTCTGTTGTTATTAATAAATAATTTAAATGAGAGCAGTTAGGAGACAGTTGTTACCTTCCTTTAAACGAGAACGAAAAGAATGAGAAACCACTGGAAGTTCTGTAACCACCAATAAAATCAACGGGAACAACATAGATGAGATATATAGGGCTATGATCAAATATACATTTAAAACACTTGATTACCATGTTATTTCAGAGGAAAAGAAATCGCCCAACAATGACATCCTGAGGTTCTCCAGAATGTAATGATATCAGTTCGGAAGCTTTGGAAAGGGCAGATGTGATGATAAGGGAAAACCTTATGGAGCAGTGACAAGCTCAACCTGACTTAATTAACTCCATAGCATCGTGAACGATGCGCGAACATGTATCAGGGAATTAAGAAGAATATCAGAATTGACGTTGTTCTTGGAAGGCTGTTTTCTTGAGTAAAAGTTAACAATAAAGGTTTGAAAACAAAATGTACAGGCATGAGAGATCCTTTCACAAAACAAGCATGCGAGAAACTGATTGAAATGTCCACGATCAGATGTCAGGGATGTGAACAATACTGCATACATGTGGATACTAGGTGATTTTCCAATCTTTGACGCAATGCAGGAACATAAGCAAACGTTACTTCTCCAACTGATTCATTCATTAGCCACACAGAACAAGAAATTCGCTTTTTATTGCAAACTTTGGTAATTTATAATGAAGGTTGAAAAATACTATCTGTTTAACTCATTTATCACAGAAATGTACACTAGACATCACGGAAAAAGGATGTGGACTTGAAGAATTGCCTGAGGAATTACAGAGACTGAGATCAGCGATGGTTTTACGGATCAAACCTGGGACCTTCAGGCAATCAATTTAAAGACATTATCACTAGACTGCTACCGTCCCTTTTGTTATCTTTATACATAAAATCGTAAATGTAACACATATGAATAGTAACTGGGCATTCGTTTACTATGAACTTTCGCTAAAATATGTGAGTATATAAGCTATCCCGTAAACTGTGGTGATCCACACTTCCGTGATCGCAATCCATGCACAACAAGGTACCGTTTCATGTCATCCAATCACCGTTCACGAAGCTCGAGCAATGGTACACCGGGCGAACATGACATCCAAGTTAGCACATATGATACGTCGGTGCAAACGGTTGCGTGATTAGAGGATGCTCGTTCAACCAATTACATGGACTATTCCATTCTATAACAGATGATCTAATTCCATCAATAAACATAAGCATTTGCTGCTATCAGTTCCTCGTGTATTTCATTGGAGTCCGCAGTTTGGGTTGGAACCAATTCAGTTCTGAACAGTACAGTCCGGATTCTCGTATTCCTAAATTCAATACTATTTCGATTACCACATAAAGATAAACATTCAAATTTTCAGTTTAATATTTAAATTGCTTGACTTCAGAACACAGCAACTACTCCCGCAGCATTATTTCTTGGTGTTATGAGCACGAAATCTTTAGGGTTATTTTTAAAATTCCTTAGTTCTTACTGTCACCAGTAGGGGAAAACCGAACTCGATAAATATTGCTTAACGGTATGGCTGTCAGCTTGGATAAACTGAATATTTTTCATTGGAGGTGCTATCTCCGACTAGTCTTTCAAGTGTTATATCTTAAGAAATTACAAACGATGTTCACAGATCCATAAACATATTATGCAATCTGTAGTTTCACTTGTGGAACCACGTTAGAAGGCTTTCACCATTTAAATGGAACTATACATGCCAATAAAATACAAAAAGTAAAGGATTGTTAGCCCAGATTAATTTATATCACAAAATTGGTACTGTGAACATTTTCCAAATTCAACAGGAATGTGATAGAATCTTACGTATCGTTTGTAGTTCCGGTAGATCTGTTTGTTATAAGGAGATTTATAAAAGTAAAAGTAATGCTCACACTATATATGTGGATAGTCATGGATATATCAAGTTGAGCTTTTGACTCCAATAAATTTCGCATGATCGCCTTCCGCGTCGCTCGAAACTCTGTTGTCACTCTCTCTCTCTCTCTTGATTTACAATTCAAATGAAACTCTGTCATTCAACTGGATATTATGTATCGTACCACTTTTATTGACCGAATACTAATTATTCATAACTGTGTTATGCGAGGCATCAATTGATTATTACATAGCGATACCCTTTAGAAACGTAGAACATCCTTATTGTCAAGCACATAGCCGTCTGAAGTAAACTCTACAGTATGAAATGTTCTGATCGAAGACCTCAATGATCCAAAAAGTAACGGGATAGTTATCCAGCCCATTAATATTTTCATTGCTACAGTGACAAATTTAGTCTCTCTATATATAGCAATATTTTTTTGTGGGTCTATAGTATTGGATACTATGGTCCGTATCTAAGAGAAGTTCAAAGTTTCATTACGATTATCCGTTTACCGAACCCACTCAGAAAAGAAAGAAAGAAGGTAGATAACTAGTGCGTGTATCTTAGGCTAGTGAAACGTTGGCTCAGTGTCACAATCACTTCAGGCTTTTCTATTCCGGATTTCCCACATGAAGCATTGTTCCATAACCGATTTTTTTGTGACAATTCCATGTCAACACTTAAGCAACATTGGATTCAGAACTTATCATCCTCCTATACTGACCCGAACACCACATGACTGATCGGGTTCATTTATCGGTCGGTCGGATAATTCAGCTGCAGCAAGGGACCCAGAGCTTGCCCAGCTAACCCGAGCGAACAACCTCACCGTGTTTACTGCCGTAAGTCTTTAACAGGCCCAGAGAACTGCCATTGTACAGCAGGCCATCAGCACACGGATGGACTACACGTGACAACAAAATCATCTCAAAAGGTGCAAGCATGTAATCAGATATTCTCGTGTGGGGTTGAGGGATTCCAAGTGGCACAAATCGCGAAAAGTGATCCAATCAGTTCACGGAGAGAGTTAGATGAAACTACTTACTTACTTACTTAATTACTTACTTACCTACTTACTTACTTACTTACTACTTAAGGTCACAAGTGAGAGGGGTAGCACAATGTGAAACGATTGGACAATCGCACCATAAAGAACGAAATACCGAATTCTGCCGTTTTAATTTGTGTCCACTCATGTAAGTGTTCCTGTGGAACAACATTCATAGACCGCACGGTCAAACGTTTGTTTCAGCGAATTCGTGAACACCAACCCGTATGACTAATTACATGAAGAATCAGGTCACTCATTAGCGCAGTGGTTTCATACCCAGTTCACACGAATCATAAGGGTAAGGAATGAACGATTGAGGAAAGTTCGATGTCGTCTGCACAATCCCAATTTGTGTAACCGAAATCAACTGCTTGTGCTACACGCATCTCATCCCGAGTAATCCCAACAGTCGGATGACCTAACAGTTGTGTGATCCTTGTTAATCACATATCCTGTCCGAAAACGAAATTAGCCCCAAATAACATGCGAAGTTTATTTTACCTTTCCCAAAACAATTGTTGGCTTTTATAGCTGAAGCAAATCACACCGTGAACGTGTGCGAGGCTTTCCGACCCCTGTACAAAGTTCGTGGGCGAGGCAAGTTCGCTGTCGGATGTTGGCTACGGTAGAAGCGGTGAGCATTCGTCTGAGTGCCCAAAAACAGTTTGCCCAAGCGCTAAAGCTTCCCTGGCCCAACCCCCATACAAACCGCATCGTGAGTAATCTCGATGATCGGATGAGTGGGTAAACAAACTTGTGATCGTAGTGAACACGATTTCCGGTCTCATGATGTAATCGTTTTTAGTAATCTGTGTTTTTATTTTCCCAAGACAATTTTATTCCTAAGTAGTGATATATATTGAGATGTATTGGTATGAATGCGAATCTCTCTTGTTCGCCACTCTGTTGTTTTGTTTGAAACAACGAGGATTTATTGATTGTTGGGTCATACTGTAAATTGTGTGATTCGCAGAAATGTAAGGTAACTCACTTTCTTCTATCCAACTGCATGCCCGAGTGTATTCAGCCTCTATGGGAAAGAAATTCACGGAATTAGTTTTCTGACTTGAAGTGGTCTCACTTCATTTTACTGTCCTTCGTGGTGATCGTGTTTAGTTTTCTGAGTCCTTTAATCAATAAAAAATGAAGGCTGGTTAAACAGAAAACCTATCTACTTTTTTCTTCATACAGGGAAACGGTATTTTGGATGTATTTATTATACGTATACGTATTATACGTATTTGGTTAGATTTGGATGGTGCGACTAAACGTAAGTCATAATGAGCAAAACCAGTGGCAGCATAACAAAATTTCATGTTCTGGTATATGACCAAGAATTTTATCATCAAATGATACAAAGCAGGATTGCGAACCCATTATTCCCGCCAGTAATAATATGCGCACAGTTTATCTGGATCACCAGTAGTCCAAGCCGATACAAATGAAACCTGAGCAGTACATACGGAGTTACATCAGGCCAAGATATATAAGTTCCTGCTGACCCCGCATGTCATACAGCAGAATACGTATAGCTCTATTACTCAACAAATGCGGCCAATAAATAACATATTATTTTGCATCATAATGATTAGGTTGCCGTTGTACAAAGGAGTTCCTTATTTCTCTCAAAATGTTATTCGTATGCAGAAAAACTGAGAACTATCCTGAAAGGTAGGATTTACTGTAAATATTTTGAAACCGCTGTCTTCTATTAGCAGCGTAGACGTATCACCCAAACAGCGTAGTGTATCTTTGTGGACGACTGAATATCCCTCAAGGAGCAGAAACGGTGACAAACACTCCTTAAGGACCGACGTAAATGGCAATAATCTGTAGGAAAGCTTAGTTGTCATTTTTAGGGATACGATTCCTGGTGATTATGCTAACATCATTCTGTGTATTAACGGTATTAGTTGCTGATAACCGAAGGTTCAATTAATTCAGTTCTCTATCCTTGTCCGCATTCAGCAAGTATTGATTACTTGATGAATTCAAGAAATTGTCTGTTTTATCAATAAGCATCCTCCTCACTTGTCAAACCTAGAACCATTAGTCTTGAGTTGGTTCGTACATTTGTGATTTTCAGGTAAATACGGTTTTTCCTAAATGTTATTGACATTTTATTAGCAATCTGCCATCTGTTTGTGAAAAGAAGAAAGTAAATGACCTAACAGAACACGTTGATTTCTTGCGAAAGTTGAAGTTTGATCTACTGCTGCATATTTCTTCCTGAGATTCACAACAATCACCAAAAATAAATTGTTATGCGCGTTCGTATATTATGTTTCCCGGTAATATATGACGTCAATGTTAGAGTAGAGATAAACAGAAACAGCTTTTCTGTGGCACAGCTTCAGTAATAGAAATTGTACTCATTCATCGGTAATGCATTTACTTTTTACTGCGAGCAGAAAATCTTAGTGATATCTTGTTGCAGCGTGAATAACGTCACAAGAAATTTCGATCTCTGTTTTACCTCTTGAATAAATTCACTCGGCGCTATTTCCCTCGTGGACCGCTGACTTTCCCAAGTGTTCAGTGTTCCCTTCTAATAATTCTTTATTCCTTACATTATTGTACACTGAAGTCACGTATTCACAAGTGAGGTTTTTCTTATGAATAACATTTGATTATTTTGATTTATTTTGATTATATCAAGCCTTGTTGCATGAGTGTATCCCATTCTACACTGACTCATGGCGAATTTCAATCCTCTTCCCACTCAGTTTGATATAAATCTGTGCCAAGTAGCTTGATGTGAATCCACCTTGCTTTAAAGAATTTTATTGGTTTCTGCAACATGTGCTTTGAATCTTGGTGATAGTAACCGTATTCCTTGGCAATGACCAAAAGTCACTTCTATCTCTATTTTGCATGAAATCGGCCATGATACGGACGATAACCACGCGCCTTCTCACGAGAACAAACCGGACTGATAAAAGGGTAACCATTATTGTTTAGTAATTCGCTGATTTGAAATCATGAACGAACTCGACCAAGAAAATGATATGTTCACCAACTATAAAAATTGAAGCAGGCCTTCCCCGAGATTAATGTCTAGAGAAAAGACCATATTGCAATGCTGCCCAATTTGTGTCCAGGACGATTTCGCTGCATTTCAACATGATGCATACTGCAGAAAATACTATGTCTATATAGGGGTTTGCATGGTAACAAAGTAAAGCAGAGCACAATAAAACAGAGCAAACATAAAGTTGGGGTGGGTAAAGGACCATGTTACTAGGGTAGGGACAGGCTAGCATAAAGTTCCTTTTGTTGACAAAGAGGGAGGAGCTCAATCGATTAATCACAATCGCTTCAGCATACCTTAGCAATCTTGCTACTCGTGACTTGTTCAATCCCAAAAGGCTGTTCTTCGGTCGATCTGGTTTTGCGTCATTAGATGTCGAGCAATGACTGAGGGCGGGGTCTTGTGATTTTGACCTCTAATCATCTGATTTTGGACCCAATTTGAAATATGTTCCATCACCCGATTGCGTAACTATCACTCTGTTGTGCCCACGAAAGTGGCTCTGACAACACATTGAAATTGGTAGATCAGATTGTGGTTGACGTGCACAGGTAGACGTTCTTTTGCAAGGGGTGTGGATATTCTTGTTGTCCAGTAGACGATTTGGGGGTCGGCTGCAAAGTAGATTGGAGCGATTAATGGTCTCAGTCGTTTGTTAGGAAGACAGCTTACGTCATCAGCACTGAATTGCAACTCTCGGTTTGCAATTCTTCGGGGTAAGCTTTTTTGCTAACAACTTCCTAAGGTTTTGCAGTTATTTTTCGATTCTGTCTTTCGTGTAGATTCGCCTTCTTCTATCCAATAAGGTCCAAAGAAGACCATGTTTATACTCCAGGGACATAAAGCTCTCGAATTCTAAATATTAGACTGGCCAGGATTCTTTCCGATTAACGGATCGAGCAACTGTTCCGTCTTCTCTTGTAGTCGTGCTAATGTCAAGGGACTGGGGTGTGTTATTGCAGTTAGATTCCATAGTGAATTGTATATGTGGATGTAGACTGTTGAGTGTATCCACAATTATCATAGCTTTTTCTGAGCCTTCTGTTATGACCAGGGTGTCGTCGACGTATCGTTTGTGCAGGATAGCTTGCCCCAGAACATTACTTACTTTTTGTTCCAGATGTACCCTGAACAAGTCTGCCAGGACTGGGCCTAGAGGGCTACCCATAGCGACACCACCGATTTACCTGAACGCACTTCTTTGAAAAGACAAAAACATGTCGATTGTGCGGAGTAGTAACATACGCTCAATGAGGGACACTGGTAGACTCAGTGGAATTTGTTCCTTCCCTAAAAGATCGCGGATGATTTGTACGACCTCAGAAAATGGTAAAATAGTGAGCATGGATTGGGCATCGAAGGGATTTATATGCGTTGCTTCTATGGTAATCTTGTTCAAAATTTCCACCAATTCAAAACTGTACTTGACTGAATATTTGACCATTGATCCATGGACTGGTTCTAACACCTTAACCAGCCATTGCGCCATTTTCAGCTGGGATGAGTTCGTCATGGATAGAGTTGGTCTGAGTGGCAAGGCTGTCTTGTGAGGTTTCGGCAGGCGATAAAGTTGGGAAATCTGATCTCCTTCGTCTTTAGGTCCTGGGCGGTGTTCGCAACCATAATATGTCCTTATAATCATCCTGGACATAAATTGCGCAACGTTGCTATATGGTCATATCTTTCGAAGTTATACAAATTCACATTATGTTTCAATAAAAAACATTGCTCATCTGAAAAATATTCAGACTGAGGTTACCAACGAGTTATTACAAGATATTTTTCCTCAAAAGGCTCTCTGAATCGTGCATCATTGAACTCAACGAATCCCGTAAACTCAGTTACCTTTCCATTACAGCTTTTTATTTATAACCGAATTAACCATGAATGAACCAATGTTAATTCATCGGATACCAGTCAATGTTTTAGCCTTGACAACAGAAAATCCAGGTTGCCGTCATTCGCCATGTTTAAAGGTATCATCTCAGCGACGGCGTTTTTTTTCAAAAGTATTTCAAACAGTACACTGAATGATCGCAAACAAAGTAGATCTGTTTAAATAAATCGTAACTAACAGTGCACATCTTGCAAACGTTGAAAGATAAGGAATTTTTTCTTCAGATAAGAACTCACTAAATTTTATAACACCCGCTTGTAATTGGTCAGTATCTGTGAGACCGGAGAATTGACGACAAATACCAGTGAAACTACATTCACAAATTCATAAAATTTATGGTCAAAAGCAACCCTGGTTTATTGTAATAATCGTTGATGAAATAAGAGCTCCAATTTGTAATAAAATCTCTGCCCTTTATATGTTTTTGAAGAAGTCTTACTAGCCCGTGGGTGTGTATGTGTGGAGTGTAAAATGCAGAATTCCGGAGGTCGCATATCAAATCAACCTTGAAATGATTGATGACGAAAGAGGCAAGAGCTCACTGAGCTTAGTGCGTGAATCACCTGAAATTGAGTGGTTACAGTGTGAATGAATGTGATGCTTTACAGATCTATTTGTGTCAAGTGGTGAGTCTACATATACTTCACAAAATCTGTGATCGTAAATTTTACCTATCGAATCACTGGAAAGAAACTGAACATCTAGCAGTTTTATCCGTAAATGATAGTAGTTTCGAGGAAAGGTGGTATAGGGTTTGTGAATGCAGATACATGAAAGAATATGCAGGAGATCACAGAATAAGCTGTAAAAGTTGACTGTGAATGTCTCAAGCCACTACAGTTAAATGCAGGAAAATCATGATAGGTTGTTGTGTTCGGGTCACCCATTCGAGGGCAAGTAGTTACATCAAACGAGTGGGTTAGAGACTAATTTGCCTTGATATATATCAGTAAGAAGAGAACGCGTAACGAAGAGCTGCTAATTGATCCGATTTGAGAAGGGACCCCCAAAAACAGAGGTTCGCTTACGGTCTGTATTCGGATATACTACAGAACTGAGTGCTTCCATTACAAAGGGGTTAGAACAACCCATATTGCACCAGATGGAGAAAATAAATGGATAGCGGGATTAATTCAGCAGATTTGAGACGAATTGGACAATCTATAATCATTGAAAAGTCTGTGGAAATCGGAATGCATACTACGACCAGGAGTATGCACGATTGCTGACCTATAGTCAACCAGGTGAATCCTTCATGTTTGCGGACACATCTCAGTTCCGCTTCATTTTCTTTGTCAAACGTCCTCCCAGGTATCGTTCTATACAATACTGATATACGAATTTCCATTGAAAACCAATTTTTTTGAACATATGTCCTTTTATTATCATAAATAAACACCCGATTTTTGTGTTGATTTAACTAAGGAAGCATACGAATTAATTGTCGGTGTATATAAATCCTTACTAAGGTATATAATTCTACTACTGATCTGATTTCCTAAACTTCAACTGATTACGAAAGGAATTACATTTTTAAGCATACAATTTCGAGGCACAGAAAACCTGCTGACAATATTCCCGATTCAGTGATTGGAAGAAAACGGTCAGCACACAAATGTGTTTTCTTTGTTATATCCACCGACGAAATGAACGCTAATTTATGACAGGAAGTGAGAGCAGTCACATTTGCGACGGAAATTGGAGTTTATAAAGCAATAATTTAATTGTGATAACTGCTATGATTAGATTTTGTGTGCGTTTGTGGGGAAGGTAAATAACGGAGAGTGGTCGGGAAAGGGTGGGTAAGCGAGTAAGTGAGAAGTAACGAACAACTGTGAATGTATGACGACGGTAATACCAGTGTTCTTACGAACTTTTTATGAACCAACAAGGAGTTGGTGGGTTTCAGTGGATGACAGTTACCTAAGCTGTTGATCAAATTCGAAATTTACCCCTAGATTATCTTAATCGACCATATAGAGAAGTCCGAAAACCGAAAGCATACTGAATGTTCGATCAAACTCAGTGAAATGTTTCAGAATTCCCGTCTGTCGGTATTTGTCAATTGCTGTTCCCAGATGCCATCAGGTAGACGTCCCACCACACAAGTTACTGCACACCAGCAAATGGAGTAATACACATAAAACGAAGTCACATCTGGAAGCAATATTTTTAGTTCCCATTGGAAAGTAAAATTTAAATTAGGATTTAAAGTGTAACAGTATAGTTTTTGAAACTTGGGGATTGTATTGCTTAATACGAACCGACGTGCGGTGGTGTTCTCCCTGTATGTGAGAAACAGAAATGGATGGAGTATGCTAACAGACCATGAATAACAGGCGTTTTTGGACGAGATTCGTTATGAGAATACGAACAAAAGGAATACAAATTAATGTAGAATAGAATTGGCAAACTTTGTTTGAGCTTGCTTCATAAAATGAAAGCGATCAAATAAGAACTAACCACGCTAAAATCACATGAAGGGTAGCAATCCAAAAATCCAATGGTTTTTGGTGAAGCGGAAGGTATTATCATGCCAACTCAAGTGTTAAAAAACAGTGTTTTCACGGACATATTTTCATGGTGTTGTGAGGTAATACCCACAATTATGAGTAGTGTGCAAACGAATGGAATTAACGGTTTCTCACAACGGCCAAAAATGAGCAAGACCTCTTAGAGCGCATTACTGTATTCAAATAATAAAAAGTAACGCGCATGTAGAATTGGATCATACCATTATCCATCCTGCGTGCTTGTAAGAATTATTTTGGCTTGTTCCAAAGGACAATTTATCGATTTATTTGCAGTTGTTTGTCGTAAACAGCCCTCCCCGCATCACTTTTTATTGTGACTATATAACAAGGATAGATCAAGGACATTTGCACAAAGTGAGGTGTGATGTATTGAGCACATCTTTGTAGAAATAAACAGACATGTATCCTTTTGCATCGGATTTCACTGCACAAGAGGTGAATACAAATGACGTGAATCAACCTAGCTTTATACCACGGCTGAAACAGCGAATTATATAGAATTTTGGATAGAGTTTACTCCGCTTGTACTTAAGAAACTATCTTTATTATTTTAGATATTTCTTCTCATGATTCACTTCAAAGGTCCATAGTATATCCGTCCTCAACTTTATGTACGAGGGTAGAATGGCACCCGGTAGACAGTTTACCAGGTCGCTGCTTTGCTCTAGTGGAAGAAACTTTAAAACCCATGGTGTTCAGTATGAAAATGCTGCTTATTATTTGGCTTTGAGTTGGTTTCTAACCGTAACCTTGAGAAATAGAAACTGTGAGATCTACTGTTATTCATTAGTTGACTGGAAGTTTGGATGTCATGTAACAAACCCGTTTAAAGCCTTTAGAAGCAAATAGACTTATAAGGAAGCATCAAAACTTTGTCAAACAAGAATCTTGGGTATCTGACATAATGAAAAATGCTGATTTTGTCAACGTGTATCATTTTATTTGCGAGAATGTTGCCTGAGCGGATATCTCAACGTCACCGAAGAGTTTTCTTAGAAATAATTATTTTGAGCTAACCTCGCGTCAACATTGCATCGAACGATCAGATCCCAATATTTACGTTTCAACAATCTGCAGAAATCACACTGAAAGCCTTTGGTAACTTATAATTAAAATAGAATATCCAAATGCACTAAGAAGAACCTCAAAAGGTTTACAATAAAGGTTTTAAGAAAAGAAAGTATACGTTATTTTGTTCCATATGTCTGGAAATAACAATACGCGGTCGCAATAACTTACACTTTTTCAGGTCTTCAAGAACTGCAGAAGAAAACTCTACGATATCATTTATTATTTACCTAAGAAAGTATCATGCATTCCATCACCTGATTTGGAATATGTAGCCTGATATTCCTTTGTTGTGACATTTTATTACTAAACAAACTGTTTAGTTTAAAATAAAGCCTTGTTTGCAAATGATAGCTACTTGTGTGAAATACTCATGTGAGCTCAGTCAGTCTGTATGCTGAACGCAAAGCTTTTCTTCGTTCAATTGATTTACAAATCAATTGCGGTCACGAAGTTATGACGGAGAAGTTCAACGACGCTTTCTATGCACGCAGCATAAATTATATCGCAAACTTGATACGAAGTGAATTTACCTATGGTCAGAAAATGATTCACTAATAAATGCTCATGAAAGTCTAGTGCAGTCTCAAATATTGTGTTTTAACGTATTCGGTGATCATAACTTTGCTCTATCATTCGACGTGTTTTGGAGACAGGCAGAAATAGACCAAGAGCAACATGAGTTCCGAATAGGTAGAGGAGTTAACGAATTACGTGCCATCCACCGCTAAGTTACCTTACACAAAAGATAACAACTATCAGAATACCAAAACAAAGGCTTGTTTGATTACGGTGAACGTTGCTTGGATTATGTCTTTATGAAGCAACAGGCTTAAGAGGTTTAAAATTACCTTGAGGGTCTTCAAACGATACAAAGTATGTTAATAGCCAGAATGCTATTTTTCTAATGACAACCGCTACTTATTTTTAGGTGTCAAGCATGCACAGGATGGGCTTAACAAGCAGCAGATAATATTTTAACTCATAAGACGTATGTTTTGGCTGGTACCATTCTGAGTTCAAGGCACAAGTTGATTCATTTGCCCCGTTTCTAACCGTTTAGTTACATGGATATGGTGAGCTGGCAACATAGGAATGCCATTTGGTTCATGAATGAAGAGACGTGATTTGCATCACACGTATGTGAGTAACAATTGATGAAAATTCTCATTTCAGATTATCTCACATTTGCGTCTGTTGTTATTCAGTACTGCATGCTGCAAGTGTTTTTCTCCTTTTTATGCATTGTGTACGAGCTTTGTATTTGGAGACTGAGCAATGAAAACTTGATCCGAAATACCAAAAAGTCAGTATGTCAATAACGAGCACAATACAGTGCAAAGCTTTTACCGTTATTTACATAAACAACGCAGTGACGAATACACATCACCAAAGGAAACTAGTTTGGACTTTTCTTTTCTATCGTGGATAGGTAATATTTGTGTTTTTAAGAAAAATCTTTTCTCAAGCACACTACCAGTTTGTCCTTTCCAGATTTTTATGAGGCATTATTTGTTAGATCGTCTTCAAACAATTTCTCGTACAACCAATTTAGAGAAATGCGCCTCCATACCAAATCTTTGGGTGTGTGGCCTCGCGTCAAAAAATCCTAGTTCCGTTATCTGCTGTTGAATCTGGATGTTATCACTAGACACATTTTGGACCATGAAGTGAAACTAGCAAAGCCGATTTGGAGGACTACAATACGCCTTTGCGCCTACCTTTAACAGCAACCCGAATTAATGTGCATCACTTCGGAAAAGATCACACTACGTTACCAAATCCTTAGACGCATCAGCAAAATCTGTAAGATGCTTTTTCTTAGATTTTGCATCGGCGTTTGACTCAGTTACACGTTCCGTCCTCCCTCGTAAGATGAAGTCATTTGGCTGTCCCAAACACCTACTGGAGTGGCTCGTTGACCACTTCACAAACAGAACTCAGTATACTCAACCCAGTAAGAAAACAACTAAACCGCGCGTGAACAACTAAGGAGTGCCACCGGGTGCTGTACTATCTCCTTTCTTGTATTCTACCTACATCAGTGACCTATCAGCGAGTTCTCCAGCCTAATTAGTTAGATACGCTGACGGTGTAGCCCTTTGCCAAGCCATTTATGTGCCTGAGGATCTTCTAAATTTCTCGAATAATCAGTTGGATATCTACAAATTTTCCGTTCATTCTGGACTATCCATGAATTTGTCCAAGTGCTTCGAATGAACTTTCTCCCTCTATCAATCTACTTATATTCGTTACCCTTTGGTCATAAACAGGGAGTTCAATCCTTGAAATATTTAGCATTTACAATTGACACAAACTTAAGGTGGAGATCCCAGATTTAAAACTCTGTAAGGAAATGTTGCGGATTACCTTTTCAACTGCGAAGGCTGAAGCGGTTCAGCGCCAAACAGTGTTTTTCGCTTTCTTCTTTATTGTGCCCCGGTGACTTTCGCTGGTCTACACAAGAATGACTTCCAAATCCTTCGTCGAGGTTTGTCGATCATTGGTGTTGTGTATTTTATACCCGTAGATGATCTATCTAAAAGGCTTTGTGAACTTCACTTGTTTGAATGTGAAACATTTGCTCAGAAAATCCTCTCTGACCTAAATCGTCCTTTACATGGCGGTATATTACAATGGTACTCGCATTCACCTGCGCATTATACAAATCGATTACTACCCTCTCTTATTAACTACTACAGAAATTTCTCTTTTCCGTATCTCGCGGGGAACCTTGTAAACCGACGGGGCGTTTCTTCTGAATTCCTCAACAACCTTGGTGGCTGGATGTTTTACTCATATTATTTCCTTCTTTTGATTAGCTTTGCAATTTTTGACTTAATTGCGGACATAGTTTCACTTTTATTTAAATACAAATACAAATACTGTCGTCCGTTCTTAATCCCATCACACGTACGTGGGTTGAGCCGAGCAATAAAATGAACCAAAATCGGTGATGAAAACTCTGCTAAGGTTGAAGATTACCTAGAGGGAGAATGGAAATGTATTCTAGAAGATATTATCATACGGTTGATATTGCATGCTGTTTGATGTATGGAAGGTGTTACATCATTTTAGTTGGAGGAGAAACGTTATTTGCGCGAACCGATTCATTGTGGAACGTACGAGAGGCACGCAAAACTCAAATCGTCAGTGAACGATCAGTCTAGCGGATTGTTCGCTTCATTGCGGGTTATTATTGTGTTTAAGTTATATAAGCTATACAATGTCAGGGACAAAAATAAACTTCCGTTTGTNGAAATTTGAAGAAGGCGTATTTACATACACCAATATTCCGGAGAAGGTAATGTTAAAATGCCCGAGTTTGACGGGTAATAAAGTTTAAAAGGACGAGTTGTTCGCGCAGCCATTCGATTGACAGTGAACAATCTAATTTATAGAGTAAGACAGCATGGTAAATTAGTTAAATTGAACTTAAAGTCATGCGCACTTACAGGCATTTGCTGTTAATTTAGTTGAACCGAATACGTGACAGTTAGCCCGGAGTATATTTCAAAGGTAAATGAAAAAGAAACAGCCATCACACTGAGGAAATCACAGCGAATTCAGAGAGCTGCATTTTGTTAAAGTTCATCTTATCGTTTATCTTATCCACAAACGATTTGCGTAACGTATATAAATAATTTAAGTAATAATCATAGTAGCGAACGGTGTTCTCGAACAGATTTCTTTACACTTCGTTTCCATATATAATTTGATCATAGTGTATATATATGATTGGCAGATTAAAGTTCAGTTAGTAACGATGACACAGGCGAGCAAACAGGTCAAACGAATATGACAAGGCTAGTGATAATCAATGCTATATTCGTGGAGGGGTTTAAAGAACAAAGGTCAAGTGGAAAAGTTTAGAGAGTTTGGCAGAATAAAATGAAAGTCGTGAGCTAAGACGGGAGAGCGGGATGGATTTACGTATAATGCAGTAGAAACTATATGTAATGCATAGCAAGTTATATAATAAGGAGACTGGAGACAAAAAAAATTGATGGTTCTCAAGATTGTGGCTGATGATACTAGATGATGTGGAGGGTTTGGGAGGTGGGCTGATGCCCCCTTTTATTCACAGTCAGTCCGCTGTCCAGATCAGGGAAACAACAGTGTCCGGATCAGCAATTTTGTGCTGGAATAACTCAGGATTGAAAATACGAATTGCAATTACCTCGGGCGTGTCTAAACAGCGCTTTTTTACCTTAGTATATATCCGGGGTGTAGTGAATGCATCCAACTTGTTCATAACATGCCCTCTATCAACTGGATCATCAAGAGTCGAGCTGCAAATGTATCTAAGCGTTCCTCTGTAGAGAGCAGCGGGACAGTGCTCAGCAAAACGTTTTGAGAAACGCCTGATTATACATCCAATGTATCTCATATATCAAATGCATGTGAAAATATACAAAATGAAGAATTCGGACAGTTCAGGTAGCTAATATTTTATTTTCTGGGACATCAAAGGCTGAGTGGTAGTTATGAGATACGATTGAGCTGCAGGAATTCTTCTGGAGGTCACTTCGGACAAATGTCCTATGATAAACTCTTAGACATCGTCGCCATTAAACGGCACGGTGAGGAAAGTTTCCTTGAGAGGAACAGCCAGGCTTTTGCTCATATTGGTCTTCATTCGTGTGTTTTGACAATAAAAGACTCCGGGTAACTATCTGACCCAAGTGCGTCATGAATAAAACGTATCTTGAACTGTAGTGTATCAACACAGCGAATCGCACTCGCTCGGTATGATAAATATCTGATCAGGTTGTGTTTGTATTTCAGGGGGACAAAGCTACAAAAATGCGTTAACTGTTTTGCGGAAAATGTGATAAGACTACCGTCGAGGAATCTGGCATATCTTTTGAAATATCGGATTGTCTCTCAAATTTTCGTTTTCTAGGTTGTCTAGGAAAATATCTGCCAAAATGGGACCTACTGAAACCTCATGTCTACCCCGTTGACTTGTCTGTAAAATTGTTCATTGTAAAAAGCTGTATGTTAAATACACATCCGAGAATTGGGTCTTTCAATTTGTTAACCACAATTTGGACGCGAATGTTGCTGGAAACTAAGAAGCCACCTATAAGATCAACTATCTCTATCAGCGGTACATTTGTATACAAGGATTGAAAATCGAAGGACATCATAGTTTTCTTGACAGTATTGAGGTTTTCTATCTTCCTTATAAACTTGGACGTATCCGTCAGGCCGTTTGGCAATCTTTCGATATGATGAAAATATATTTTATGCCATTATCATGTCATCGTCATATAAACTCACGAATATTCTTGAAGATATAAAGAACTGAATTATCAATAGATGTTAAAAGGTGTTTGTGTTTGTGAATAACCAATATATTACTTCATTTTATTCATAGCCTATTGATAAATTACACATGCCAAGTAATAAACATCTATCGGAAATCGATTGGAAGAATATCTAAACCAAATTGTGTCCTTGAAGTATTCAAAAATGGATTCAATGTACCCCGGGCTTGTAAATTCGACTGTTTTTTTATCACGTGGACGAAAAACTTTATTCAATGATATTTTACCTGGAAGAAACCCAAACATTATCCAAATACAACTTTTCCGTTTATCGCCTAAGCTATGTTGATGAAAACAGCTCAGTAAAATCAAGTTGCTCTAACGGAAATGTCAGCGGGTAATTGTGATAATAACCCTCGGACGATGTAAAATCTTTGAGGTTGTAAAAACCTTCCAGCTTGAACGCTTTCCATAGGATTTCGTGAGGAATTGCACATTGAACAACGGCATGAAAAAGAGGATTCTGGCGTTCACTGAATAAGGTATGCCCTATGCTAAACTCACATTCGTTCACTTCTAAAAAGATGTTGGAAACGAGTAAATACTTGTCATGGAAAAATACACACGGTTGAAAAAATCGGTGCCTCTGAGTGTTTTGTAAACACGTAGGTTTTTCATCTAACGATTCTAACACTGTGAAAAGAATTCATTTCCGTAAAATAGCACACATAAATCGATACGTCTCTATCACATCACTACAGTTGATTTAGACCAGACTGATCAATAAAAATGTCTTGGATCCACGCCCAATCCAGTCTACCAAGTGGGGCGTGCACTTCAAAATCATAAGTGTGGAGTTTCTCTCATAGTAGAAACCTTCAACCGTGCATAAGTAGCTACCTTTCCGCGATTAAAATTGTAGCCCTTCTGGTAAGTAAAACGTGTTATCATTATGTTATTCAGTTAATACCGCGACTGAGTAGAATTAGCCATTCATGTTTGCTCAGATCTGGTCAACAGTGCCAGTCAGTAATGTCACTTTGGCTCAACAACAACGAATAGTTATTTTACAGATATATTTAAAGAAGAACATTGTCAAAATAAAAAAATATAAAATCAGGATGTCCTTACTTTGAAAATATTCTGTATAAGTGAAATGTTAGAGTATACATACACTTATTCAAACCCCGATGTCTTTAATTGGTTTTATAATTATACTCAAAAATTAATTTTTATAAAACTCGGTGAGTTTATTTGGGCCGGTGAATGGAATCACTATGGTTCTCTATACCAACACACTGCTTTTTAGAATAAACGCAATTGTTCACTAATAGTACTTCAGGGTAACAATTTTGTTACTAGCTGCCAGATACTACTAAAGTGACCTGGTCCCTAAGATTCTGTTTGCAAAGATTGACTGCGAACTCGAACTTAGAAGCTGACTCAAAGAGGGGTGTGGCCTCTTGAAAACAGTAAAGGATGGTGATGACCAGAATTTTAAACTAAAAGCAATATTATTGTATTTGTAAGTACTGTAGCTTGCATTTCGATTGAAAGCTATATACAACAACAGTCACTAAAAAGATTCAACGAGGAAAAGTGTTTGCAGGCATGGAGACGTCATAGGCCAAGGTCATGACGAAGTTCATTTGTTGCCCTCTTTTCGTTTGTGAGCATACTTGCAAATTAGAGACGGTATAGGTGAAATTTGGTGACCGTTTATAAGAGATGAAATTTGGCGGAATTGAGGGCGTTCGAGGGATGGAAACGATAACTCAGTTTTGCGTACGATGGTGGGTCAGGATTTATGGGAATCTTCTCCGCAACGTTTGCTCGGGAAGTTATACGATAAACTTCACGTGCACAGTTAACTCGTTCCCAGTAATAGGAGGAACACGGCTAGTAGGAGTTGTTTGGTGGTGTACGACTTTGAAATCCTGCGTGAGTAAGCCAGGAAAAAGTAAGAAGGGGAAAACAAGCCGATAAACAGAGGTATAAATAATTGGCCGGGACACGCGAAACTGCTTGAGTTTTTGAAGTTGAAACGATGGTCGCTGCATTTTACCAGTTCAGTTGTGTATGTGAGTTGATCAATGAAGATTGCTATATATGATTACACTACGGTATTTGACAGAGTTCCGCCTAGATAAACGATTGCTATTTATTACTGCAGGAGTCTGTCAAGTATGAGGAGCTTACCAAAGTATATCATCACTCAGCCCGTTTTAAGCTTAGCCACCGTACGGCGGAAAATGGCTGAGTTTCACCACTTTTGTTGATGAAGGAGCATAGGTCAGAGTAAGAAGAAATAGTTTGGTACAGCACAACATAATTCGGTCATTTCAAAAGAAGTGCAGGATAAACACAAGGAATATCGCAAATATAAATGCTAAACAAGTATGGAGAAGGCGCAACTTATTCAAGAACTCCGGAGTTGTTGACTGAGTATTCAGATAAGTCTTTTTCAAGTCTAGTCATTTACTCCCCATCAAAAAAGTAGTTAGATAGCTCAGCTAACAATTGGTTGACGCGTTCAAGTGATTGCGGTTTCTGTAACAACTTTGATCCCAGACTGAAAGTGCTGAGAAATCAAGAAAAATATACCGAACAGAGTTGTTCAAAGATTTCTAGAGTGCGTCTAGGATGGATCTATTGGGCTTGAACGAAAACTGAAAAGGGCCATTGAGAATGTTTATGGGCTGCTGAAGGCGTTTAAGGAAAGAATTCTCAGTCAATTTCAGAACAGATTTTAACGCTGTGTGACGAAACGTTTAGAGAGGATAGCAGATTTGGATGCTTTGGAGATTGGTATGATTAAGCGTCTGAGAGTGCCTGACAGATGATAAGGATGAACACTGGTTGCTGGTGGAAATTCATGCTTTTAGTGAAAAAGAAAAATGACTGGGTTGTTATTGATTAATCTGTCCAGTGAAAAGTTTCCTCTTGTGGGAGTATGACAAAGATCTGTCATGCCTGATTATAAAGGAGGATACGAGCTGGTATGGCTAAAGTCGTCTCCACCTTACAAAGGCAGATGAGAACCTCTTCGAAGTGCTTCTACGTAACGGATATCCACGAAATTTCGTGCTACGCTGCTTACCTACGACGATCACGGACAGAACGGCAATCGAAGCCCTAGGAGAAGCCTCGAATGCACAGCCGGAAGTGCAGCCGACGAATAAATTAATAACACGGTCATATATCCATGGAGTCTCGGAAATGGAAGCTAAATTATTATATCTATCCAAACCCTCGAAAATAAATGTATAAGCGTGGTCACACTGAGTACTGGTGCTTCCCCGAGTTTGCATTGATGATGTTGCCTAGCCTACGATACTTCTGTGTCTCCAGTTCGGAGAACACACCAACAACAACATATGATGTGACTGTGTACAGCTACGGTACTATATACAAGTTGAAGAAACCTGTCTGAAAAGAAGTGAAAATACTTGGTAAAATTGGTCGGGTAGGCACTGGGAAACGTTGGCATGGTACAAAAGCACTTTCTTCTTTCCTCTGGTTCCGTCAACCCATCATTAAGCTTGAATACCATCTGTTGACAGCAGATTATCATCCATATCCCCATTCATCTAGGATTCATGTACACAGAGTTCAAAACTGTCCACACGAATTCTCGATCACAGGACACTACTTAAGTTTGACATTTTTGAAAGCAGGGATCGAAGGTCGGTACTGATCAACTAGGATACAATCATCTTGGCCAAAAAGGTACAGTCCTGGGCAACCTGTTGTCCTGCGCGCTTGCGCTTTTTGATCTAACCTGGAAGGTGAAAAACTGAAGTAGAACAAGCCAATGTACCATCCAAAAGTGACCTGGCACCATTGAGACAAGTAATGTCATTCGGTAAGTGGCGACGATGCATGATATCTGGTGAAAATGGGAATATTCCAGCATTGTAAAGCATTGCGTTTAGGTGCAGCGTAGTCAATCGAAGGGTTCGCCTGTAAGTATCTACCAAATTTAGTTTGCAACTTTCATTATGTCTTCGGATCGGAAAATGTTTTATCTACCGTCGGCATGCCACTGGAAAGAGTGCAAAAAATACAACGCTTTTAGTGCTTGCAAAGGGTTTATTGCGTAACTTCATTCTGTTCAGTAAGAGAACTGTACTAGTAATGCTTTACTGTTTTTGTTTCGAGATCAGGTAATTCCACCTTTTTGTGTGAAGCGCTCCCGCGTGTTTTCAACTCTCATTGTCTCGATTGGCAGTGCAAAAACCCGATCGAATCGACAGAAAACTTAATCCGAACAGCAAGAATACAGGAATTTCTTCCAAACGGTTGTCATTTTACAAAAATGTGTTCTTCTTCATTGCGCAACGGAAAGAAATGCACATCAGATAAAGACCAATAACCCCATGCACACGCATAATACACAGCTGAAACGTACTTGTATGTTCATTTTCTGCAAATAATGGAACGCAAGTAATACAAACTGATTGATCATATTCTCCGCCAAAAAGCAAATTTCTTTCCACTTTTTACTGTGCTTATTGTTTAACTTCCTTTGATGCATTCCTTTGATGCCATGCGAAATCCCTATATAAGTATTGTATTTTCTGCAGTATGCACTATGTTGAGATGCAGCAAAATCGTCCTGGACATAAATCGTGCAGTATTGCAATTTGGTCTTTTCTTTTCTAACTTCCTTTTACTGAATATACAAAGAAGAGTTTTCAGGAAAGACCACACTGATTGCACTGATCGTTTCTTTTGAAGAGATTGGAGAATATAGAATCAGAAGAAATGGTCCAAACTGTACTTGTAACATTGACTGGCACTTTAACAATGAGCATGCTCTCCTATCGGCAGTAGGCGTTGCATCCATCGATGCGATAATGGAATTACATTCGTTGTGTGGTTTTATGGAAAATTATGAGCTTCCCTTTGTGTTTAATTGCATTGGCGATAACGTTGCGGAACCAGCATCACACCCATTGCTGAAACTGTTTCTTCCATTACAGGATAAATACAAATAGTACAATCAAGGTTCGTTAAATGTGAAATCCGTTGGGGAGAAATAAACCTTTGATATCTGTATTCAAAAGAGGTATCACTAGATAGTGAACACTATTCGAATTGTTCAGTGTAAGACTGACAGATGAGTGCTCATACATTGTACTAAGAACAGGTGAGGCAAACGGAACTACTACTATCCCTAAACGGAACATTGAGCACAAAAAAACCTCAAGTCAATTTCCCGACTCATCCTACTTTGTACGTTCAGCTTTGCCCACTAATAAATTCAGTCGCATTGTGTTTGTAACGATATCACTTGGTATGTAACCTTGATTTTCGCGTTGAAAGGAAAAACAGACCGACAGTTCAATGGCACATCTCCAATCCTTCACTGAGTTCAACATGCTTCTGCGGCATGGCGAATTAGTGTTCGGTATCCGTGTTTTTGGTAATTGCATTGTCTGCTCGGGACAGAAAGCATTACTTCGAAGCCACAAATGAGGTGCACTAAAAGCATTAAAAGCTATGAAAAACGTAGTGCCTTTATTCACCAATCCGCCTGTTGAGAACACATTGAGAACGAAACACTGTTCATCAGTTTCTAGATTAAAACCACTAAAATAGTGATATTTCGTGCAAATTGGAAGTTGTGTCTGCCGTTTGACAATACCCTTATCCCATTTGTGTGGGGTAGCAATGGGATCTCAGTTCAGGCCAAATTGGACTGACGTATTCCTGATGAATTCGAATCATCCAACTGGGCGGAACGATCATTTATTTTGACTAAGGTCATTAAGAACTAGACGATATTTTGTATGACCGACTGGAGGATCAACCTATAAAGCGTCCTAACCATAGATTAAAATAATCACGTACAGACATCGATTTTACGCAAGAGCTGTCCTAAATGTTTTTCTTCGGAGTTACTAGACGCTACATAATACTGAAAACTACAGGATTCCCTACGGAGGATAATAGCTTGTTTAACGAAACTTACAGATGAAAGCTGATAAATTTCTAGTTTTGTGCCGATTGGTCAATGACTAAGAATTCCTAATTTTACAGAAGTCACATCAAATGGATAACTGGGGATAATAAAAGAAAATAATCGGAAACGATTCCCATATTAATGTAGCAACGTGCACCAGAATGAATCGACCAAACTGGAGAAAATCCAGCGATAGATGAATAGAATCTCAATCACCTGAGTAGCATTCCATTGGAACCGTGGCTTTGACTAAGTTAGCTGATGCACCACGACTTATCTACTTCCTGCGGAGAAACTTCCGTATTTCACACGCTCAGGCGATTGTCCAAAGGGATTCATGAGCAATACTATGCATGGCTGAACATAGAGACCAAAATTTGGGAAATTAAGGATGTTGTAAAAGCCCGAAGGTTAACTATATCGGTGTCCATATTTATGCTTACCAGTGCTATCCTGCCCAGTTTTATCATTATATTCGGTGAATAACAGGAAGTGAATTCTATTCTGCCACGTTTTTTTCCAGATGTAGACTTTCAAGTTTTAAAGCGGGGATTGGAATATCTATTCTTTGGTAGCAGTTTAGTGGGCACAAAGAGAGGTTTATCAATACAGTTTCAGTGAGAAACTGGAAGAATCACCACACAGACATGAATGAACTTCAATTGCGGTCAAGCTGATCAATGCATAAAACTGCTTTTATTCATAAATAGGCTCAAACAAAAAAGTCACCTTCAGTGTTATAAGACGGATATATTATTCTGTAAGTTACAAAGTGCACAGTTGATAAACTCACCGAGGACTGCCAACTCTTGAAATACAGAAACACGGGGTACAGAGCACCCAGTCAAACCGAAAGCTGACAAGCATCTCAGTAACTGAGTTTTTAATATTACCCAGTAATGCCGATCTCGCAACGTTTATTACGTTCTTATTATGAAATGAGATCCGTATCCTTCGCCGGAGCCGGAGGGAAAATCATTCAGCTGATAAACTAGATAGATGCAAAAAGATCTTTTCATACAGTGAAAGAGTTATGTACCCTATGGCACATGTTAGATGCCGTTCCCGAATGAGGTAGTGCGCCTGCTTTCACATTTCATTAATTTTCACCGCAGTCGACATCAGCCTAAGTTACTTCCATTTGAGTGTGTCATAATTTTTATCTGGAGGGAAATCTCTGGGTTCGGAGGCATATTCTACGGCCGTGAATCATGAATCCCCCTTATGCTCAAAGTGTGTACGTAAAAGATTGACCTATTTATGTTTGAGATGCTAAGTTTCATTATTTCCCTGGGAGGTAACCTCCTATAGTGGAGATTTGATAAAGAAACATCAAATTGAAAGAATAAATTCGCATCGTGCCCGTACAATTCTTTGTTCAAAAGACATCTTGAAAACCGTAATATCCCTTCTTCTGATGCACATGACTCTATTTAATTTTTTCTTATACTACCTTATTTTCCACTCTTGATGCAGCTGCCGACGTTGTTCACGCTGCAACGTCCTCCTCAGTCGAACGGTTTAGCGTCGTTCGTTTGGTTTTCCTAACATATACTACCGTTTTGTGGTCACCTGATCTTGTCGTTTTCATCGATTTCCATTCTGATGACGGTCTGACGTATGATGCGTTAGTTATCCTTATACATATTTTCAATCACGACCCAATTTAGTCCAATGTATCTTCAAGCGTTCTGCATCCTAGAAGTTTATTTCTTTCGGTTTAAGGATGAACATAAGCTTCATTTTTTTCCACTGAATAAAAACGTCCTGGTGCTAGTATGCTCATAACGTGACTTTTGGTTCTCCCTCGAACTGTTGTAACAGATTTTATCATGATAGCCCAAAACTAGTTTATAATGACAATAATATTAGGCACAATATATATGAGTACATCGATGCTCACTTTGACTTTGGAAAGACTCAAATGACCAGACACATTGTAGTACTCACTCTAATAGACACAGTAAAACAATGTCAGACTCTGTATATTACATTAGACGGACCTCATAACAAAAAATTTATTGGTTCAAACATTTTGGAAATCTGTGACCAAGGGTTTGAAGTTATAAAGGTTTTGTTCTCGGAAATTTGCTAATTCTATTTATGATAGTCTGCAGTTACATACATTGTTTCTGAAATCTGGATCACCTCACTTCCAAATTCATCAAATGTCGTGCCCATTGCAATGGTATTCAGTGCAATGGTATAATTTTGGTAAAAATAGAGATACACTATACTTACCAGCGTTGATACCGTCGAGGATCGGTGTTGAGAGTGCCGAGTGAAAAAGTGCTATTGCGAAGAGTTGAGTTGGAAAAAGTTAGAGTTAAACTAAAAGATTAAGATTCATCGATGTTTTTTCTAGTCCCATCTCTTCCACTTTTTATTTGAAATTCTATATATTATAGGCATTAAGTTACATTTTAGAAACATCCATAGAAATTTTAATAACTGATCTAGGTTTATGAATATCCAAACCAAGCCCTTAATCCAGGTTCATCCAACTATTCGAATGAAGGTTATAATAAAGATTTTCTCAGGTTTGCCTCAGGCTGAGCATATTTATTTATCACAATTTTCTCTCAACACTTTTAACATATCCACCATATTTTATTAGATATAATAATGAACATTCACCTCAAAGGGCGTGATCGGGTGAGGAAATGCACGTATGTTTTCAGGACAGCGATAGGCAGGATGAACATGATGCCTCTAGGGCTATTCCACCTAGCCAGGTTGTGAACGATTTAGCAACGAAAAACAGAATTATTTGCTATTCAAAGAAGCTAAAATTGTTTATCCAGTCATATTGTGATCGATGCATCATGCCCGCGCTGAACTCAAACTACTCGAACATGTGCGCTGTTGAAAGTGCTTCAATTGTTGTATCCAACAATCAATGTTTTCATCCTGCATGTTTATGGTACAAAAGATAGTTATCTGACTGTATTTATCAAATAGCATAACTAAAATTAACGTGAAATAATCGGTTTTTGACTAGCACATCATGTTGAATAACAGTTAAATTTAAAAAAAACTACTTACCGATTGGAATAAGAAGCAATGAGTACAATGCTGTGCTAACATGTGAACTCATGTTAGAGAGAAAATGTTGTTGGTGAACAACAGAGTGATGCAGAATTTATATTGATGCACCCTTGTTCGACTGCCATTGGTGCAACGGTGAAGCATGAAAATCTGAAATGGTAATTCAGATCAATAGCAGGCTGCATATGGAGCGGATGTATTCTCGGTCGAATAGTTCCTAGAACAAATGTATGTTAACGTTGATTGAATTAATACAGCAAATAAAAGAATAAAACGAATTAAGCAGATGACTGCCAGTGTGCCTGGTTCACATCAGACGCAGCATATATGTAGGAATATCTATGTCTTTCCTTCTATTAAACGAATGACACTAAAATGTGCACGCGGATTTGATTAGATAATTTTGCTCTGTCTCCTTGTAACGATCTCCAAAGCGTCAGTTCATGAAGCCTATTGGGAAGGCTTACACATTAAATTAAGTTTGGGTGCTGTTTGCCAGTTGTTTTTTGTTACTGAAAACTCCTGTTGTTAACCTTCAATCGACTGAAACCAATGAAAGAAGAGTGCAAATTTTTGTTCGTGTGTTGCTAACAGTGATGAAAATTCCCTAGATTATACTGGATCCAGGGTTTCCCAGTTCTCGTGAAACGTCACGGACATTTAATATCAAGGGGATATTTTGCATGACAACATGACTACCATTTTCTAGCTGAACATAGAATTGATCCTGGACAAGGGTGTCACTTATCATAGTTGTCATAGGGATCACTTACATCTATATTTCCATGTAACAGGTTTTGGAAAAAACATGGGCTGGACTTGACAATGTTAATGTTTGACTCGTATAGTGTGTCGCGTCTTCACAAAACTCAAATATATCTGAGTATTGAGCCATCATCCACGCCGCAGTTCTTGTAGCATGTAACTTCCAAGCAATGCGCACACCAATACCATGCTTACTTGGTTCCAAGCCAAAGTTAAAGTCAAAGATTTTTTATGGGCATTACTTACAAGCAGAAGCTTTTGTTGTCCCAAAGGGTGTTCACAGGAATTGGACTGTAACAGTGATGAACAACGTTCCATATGCTGCATTTGGTTGTGTTTTGTGTTCTCATGGATGTTGGAATGCAATGTTTGTTAGTGATTCGTCAAGCTTTACCTTCAAAGAATCAATCGTCTTGGCACACACAACATGATGTGGTAGGGAATTACAGGCAGTGCACACTGCGACGGCAAAGGAATGACTTTGGCAGTTCAGTCGAGATTTTTGGAGTACCAAATTGAATGGATGTCCCCGTAGATAAAGGTTTGATGACAACGTCAGAAGTCAGGGACAAGGGTGGTTTGGGTTGTGTAATATTTGGTACACTAAAATCAAGGCTCCTCGAATCTGACGATACTGAGCAGAGTATAGACCCAATGGCTGCATTCTCCCCATGTATGAATCATGATAGAGTCCTTTGACCATCTTCGTGGCGAGGCTTTGTGGACGCTCCAGAATCTTATGAGCACGTTGTAACCATGGTTTACAAGTTTGGATGGCGTACTCAATTCGCGGCCGGATGTACGCTGATAACAGATGTGAGAATACCGATGGTTCAAATCGACCGAAAACATGTTTAAGTAGACCGACATATTTGAGTGTGGTTGATGACGCTCTGGCGCAGTTACCAGAACAGCTCAGGTCTTCGTGGACTATAAAACCCGAGTCCTTCTCTGTAGATGCATGAGGCAGTAGTTCATTTCCGAGGAAATAAGGAAACCGCCCATGGTGGCGTGACGGAAACAACTTGCATTTGGACACGTTAACTTGGATGTCGTTCTCAATAGACCATGCGTGAGCTACATTCAGCGTTTCTTGGAGTTCCAGCGAACCCTCAATTTCTGTTGGGCCTTTGGGTCTGGGAATTCTCAGTGCATATCTTTCCAGTGTTCTCTATTCTACAAGTGTTAAATTGGTTTACCTGACAATCTCATGATCATACTCCAATTCACCTCATGTAACACTGAACAATGGTTTTTAACGACTGACTAAGAACATGTTCGAGTCAAATCTCTTCGCTTTGCTTTCCTGCCTACAGAGAATCCAGCTGTTCCTCGTGGATTTACGAATTGCAATTAAAGTAACTATGTGCGTGGTGACTGACCACATATTGAAATGGCCTTGCGGTGTCTTGCACTACCACCACCACCAACAACAACAACAACACCATCGATGCCATCACCACCTCTTATTCGTACAAAATCAAATTGACTGTTAACCATTGGCTTCCGCCTCACTCTTCCATTCCTCAAAAAGGCAGCATTAAACTGTTTCTTCTTATTTGGTTGAATACCACAGTTTTTCATTTTGGATTCTTGGGTATTTCTTCACACTGATTTCAAGAATAAATATCGCCTAATCCTTCAAACAAGCCATAACGGAACAAACCGCAAGATTGAACTCCTCTTTTGCAAGCGCTCATGAATCAGAAAGCCAGAAAGCTTTTGGGACGGGAACAAACATATTTATTTCGAGCACTATTATTGTCTATCCACCAAATGATTTGCACTCTGCTTAATCAAAATGGAATTATTCATCTCTTCCAGCAACGAATACACGTTTCACGTTGCTTGTTATGCGATACGTTTTCTCCAACATGTCCGTTGGCGGTCATCCTGTATCCAGATTTAACTAAACGTGAATTCGCGATCACCTGGCTGAACTTCCATTTTTTTCGTTTCACGCTCCGTAATTCTCCTTCTTGTCACGCCCCGGTCATCTCCTATGCATCTTGAAGCTTTGAGGCTCACACAGATGATCAATTAATACCTTGGGATACCTCACGTATAATAACAAGCATTTCCTTGGACCGTTGGATAAGAATACACCCATCGAGCTTAAAAATAAAGCATTCTCTGTGGATAATAATCAATTCCAGATTGCCTAACTTCTTGATCACGTGCCGCCGAATGAACTGGTAGGCCGGCACATCCACCATATATTAGTTCCTCCCCACCGTAAGCTGATGGAGCCCCAGCTACTGTGAATAGCATCATTTTCTCGAATCTTACCCGCGGATCTTCGTTGAATGCATTTTAGTTTGCTACTTAAACTGCTGGTTTTAATCCACTGGCCATGCATCCAATTGTTGTTGTATAGTTGACAATCAAACTTAAAACATGACTAAACTTAACTGATTACTAGTTAGTGGAACGTCATTCTTCTCGATAATGGGAGCACACGGTTGAAAAATTTACGCCCATGGATAATCAGGGAGCATTACACTGACCAGAGAAAAAGATTTAACAATTAAATTTCTTATTTGATTGGTACATGATCGTGTTCACTCGCTTCTCTTTTGAAATCAAACGGGAAAGATAGGACTACGCGATCGGCCACAAAACAAGATTCTTTTCTGAATAATTTTGTTTGCTCCTGACTCACCAACTTGCAGTAAACAACAACATTTAAAGAGCATTTGTAACTGTTCTACAAACAAGGTACTTGGAACTAATCTATCACCCAATAGGGTGCCATATATATATATCATGTGAATTAAAGAAATTTGCATTGGTTATTCTCTTTGTCTGTCCTTTGGAAATGTATCTGTTAGTTAAATGTTTTAATATTTTGCAACTATGACGTTTTGTGTACAAATGTATGCACATGGAACGTTTTTCTATAAATTGCCGTATGTTGTTCGTGGTGATTGATTCACGGGCTCCATTTTTTACGAAAATATTTAGCAGGGACAATGTATTAGAAGAAACAGCAAAAAATGAATTTCAATATCAGGACTGAATATTATCGAGCCTTATTCAAGATACAGGTATTGTTTCGAGTTTTTAAGGCGAATAGAGAGTTGACTGTATTATGAGTAGTCATGGAAGATCTAGTGTTTTCACGAATTATTTTTTGAGCACAGGATGGATAATGAAGTAGGATTCCGATTGGTTCCACGGAGGCCAAAATGCAACTCACAAACCCATTCCATAGAGACGTCTAGAAAATAAGAAGAGGAGGCAAAAACGATTTCCCACATGATGAACGATCGAAATGTTGGTTTTCGTAATCACTGTGCTATTTAACCTGGTCGAATGAGGTTGACAGATTCGTTCGGCCAAAATTGGTTCTCTCACATGGCCAAATAAATACTTACATATAGAACGAAAGTGCAGGAACAGAAACTTTATCTTTGAGCTGATAGCGAACAAACTGACTTGAGGTAAATACAACAAAAGGCTTTGGCGTGATAAATATTTTTCACAACTGTAATTACTTCACATGCTACCATCTCATAGACGTATTACCTTTCAAAGTTAGTGATATACTATTTTTCGCTCAAAAGCGACGTACAAAATTATTAAGCCAAATAACATCTTATTAAGAACTTATACTTTTCTCGCTAGTCTCATAGTTACTTCATAGAATTATTTAAACATACTTCCAGATAGTTTTGACAGATGGAGCTACTTCACTCATTTTTCCTAGTCGCAGACGGTTAAAAGAAGGAATACTGGTAATACTTGCCGAGCAGAAAGCTTAAAACAAACCGTTATTCTATAAACCTGTATCAATGATCGGAGTTCAATTATCGAAAAATAGCATCTACTCAACACTTTTTCCACAAGTTGGATGTGTGCAGCCGCCTGATTGATGTCTAATCTAGCGTGACGCTAAAGATGCTAGGCATTGAAGAAAAAGCTTGCTGCTAAATCCTGGACACATCTTAGGATACGCGTGGGGTTATGAGTAGGCTTCTTATGCTTAAACCGCTTTTAGCACCTGTGCCATAATTATGGCCCCACAGTTAAAAATCAGTTTCAACTTTGATCATAGTGTGCAGTTAGATGCACATTGCGAGTGTCATGGAAAATACCTGGTATTCTTGGTAGGAGTAGTTTCATTTATTGGCCCAGATTGAGTAACACGTTTGTATTCCACTTTTATACTACCCAAGTATTTGAACTGCAAAGAAGCTGAACAACCCGGACATGTTTGGTGCACCAGATTACACCCGCGAGGAGGCCCATTTATCTTTGCCATAACGAGTAAACAGAATACCTGTGACACCAAACACCATTCAACACACCCTCAAATCAATTTAATTTTAATTTCTACATCCCATGTCGGTGTAACGTTGCCCTAAATCACGTGCATACTTCTATTCCTCTGGTTTGGGTCTTTGTTAATATGCTTTTGAACATCCCAACTCTAACTCTGTCTTCAGAAAGTGCTTATCAAAATCGAAGTTGAGCAAAGCTCTTTGCTCTTGCCCTGGGCAAGTTAACAGACGCTGTCAATTTCTAGTCACCCAGGGGTCCAGATTTGACTCTTGACCCGACCGGTTAGCAGACATATACCATGTCAAGATCATCAACGGTGCTCGGTGCCTGTGAAAAAACCGAATGAATTAATCCGAACATTCCCTGTGTAACCATATGCCATGATTCATAAAATAAACTGGTGTGAGAGGAGAGCGGTTAGGGAATTCTGATCGATTGAATAAAGTAACCAGACGACGCGAGGGTTCAGTTATCGCCTGACTGTCTGATTCGTGGTTGATTGCGTCAAATCCTCGGGTCATAGAGTCACGAATATATTACCAATCCTCTTTTGTTTGCACAGTTTGGGGTGCTTGATTAGAACAAACACCGCTGACCTGGGTCAAATATAATTTATCTCAGTTCTCTAGACAGATTATTTGGGGTTCTGTAGGTATCCTTATATTATCTTTGGACACCTGTCGTGTCTCGTGTTGACCAGCTGCACAACGATTAACTTGCGAATTACTTTAGTTATAGACTTACTCAATGAGGCGGCTGATGCTCTTTGATTTGTTTGGTCAAACATTGAATAGGACAATCGATGTAACCAGGTCCGCAGGAGCGTGCGAATTGAACATGGAAATGATTGACGGTGACAATTGAACTTTTAGCCTCTCAGCAATAGTCGAATAGGATCAGTAGAATATCCTCAGTTTGGCATCGTAAAATGTGAATTTTGGACTGCAAGAAAACACTGTAGCGAACATAGCTCGGGCTAATACAGTTAAACGCAGGGTTCAAAATTAGCAAACTTATGTAATGGACTGATGAGATGAACATAATTGGGTATTTATGATATTTTGCTATGTGGTTTGAAAATGAAAGGACAGAGTTTTATTCATTGTTGTTGTGGGGTTTGGAAATGTGCACAATCGGAACAGCTCACTCTATCCACCGATGGATAGAATGAGCTGTTCCATATCCGGTCTGACAAAGGTCACGATCGTTTCGGTCGACTGTTCCAGGTTTAGGCCGGGGTATTTGAAGTGACTGAACGAATCGTTGTTGGAGAAAAAAGGGATGAATTCATTAGGCAAATAACCACAACCTCGGCTGCAGCAAGGTGCCGTTGACGAACAGCTTTGGATGGGTTTTCTGGTACTTTGAATATCGCCTTTATTGTATCCGCGTTTACCTGGTGGCCCGTGTCTGCAAGGTGTTCTACCACTGCACTCGTAATCGTTTTCCTTGTGTCCGTACCCATCCACGCTGGTGGCAGTGTTGAGAGTGCTGAATAATGTCTTCTTATGGTCGGTTGGATGATACTCTTTCTCGGTTCATTTTCAGATGCTGTTTGATGAACTTGTCTGTCACCTTTGTCAATCTTTTGAATAAATAGTTCTTTGCTTTAATTGAATTGCCTAAACGCTTAACGGTGATGATTTCTTAAGAGGCCGGTAAAAATGTTCAGTTTGTGAGATGCGAAGCACGCGTTTATCATAGCTGTATTAAAGCATTCAAAATGCAAAGCATATGCTGGCTGAAATTTTGCAACATTGCAATTCGAATCCTCTTTATATGAGGGTGTCATAATTCCAAAAACGGTGCCGGTCTAGGATAATCGTTCCTTGTTGACAACGGTCGAGAAAAGGTCAAATTGTCATTCATATAATTAATCTCTCATTTGGAGTAAGTTTCCAGAATTCCCACAAATAAACAGGATATGTATCGGAACGGTCCACTATCAGATGCGCATACTTGAGTTCATCGTAGCGAACAGCAACAAATTGCTCCAACAGGTCTTGTTCATTTTTGGTCGTTGAAAGAAACCGCTGATCGCATCTTTCTGCGTACTACTCACCAGTGAATAGTATCTCACCGCAAGGGTAGCACGTAAACAGAAATATCGACTTATAACAAAACTGGTTCAACAGAATTGAATTTACCGCCATTATAGATTTATATATTGGGCTTCAAAGAAACATCGATATGACTATACCAACTTTTACTCCGAATTTTATATTTACCTTCTTGATGAAAAACCACAAAACGAAACTTCCTACTCGAAACAGGCATACTCAACACAGAAAGGCTCTAAATTGCATTTGGGAACGGGCAACAGTGATTCATGACGTGCTTTCTTGTAGATCACACTAATGAGTATATTTTAGGATTTCATTTTTAACTGTTGTCGTACGATCGGTTAGGGATTAACAATTTTCCAGGTTACTTCATTGCAGGTAATAAATGATTATCATTTTTCGCTAAGAAACTCAACGAAATCTGAACACGCCAAGTGCGGTGAGTTTCCAGGAGATTGCGTTGTTAGATTTCTTAGAAATATTCATTCAAACACCGCAAAAGTTGGAAAGCATATCATATTGATCACCATCTGAATTCGTATTTGTATTCGTATATAGGGTGACAATTCAATACTGTGGATTTTATAGGCGAATTCTCACAAGCAAAATTAAATAATGAAATCAGTTGTGATATATAATTTCACATGTATTTTGCAATGAAGTCAGATGCATTTCCAAAGGGAAAAGACGCATTTCTTAGAAACATCCTTGTTTCAAATGAGTGCACTTGGGCTTATGCGCCTGCTTAAAATCAATGAAAAGTGTTTCTTTTAGACCTCNNCCAGAATCAAAGATTGTCAGCATGTGTCCAACAAATTAAATACAGAAACCTCTCGTCTGGTACAACATTTTGCTCTCAAATGAACATGAGTTTCTTCACTTGCTTTTGTAATATCAATCAGTTATCGAATTTCTGCCACGGTCTACTGAATTTAATCGTAGTGTCTGAGTCCATTTATTTGAGAAAAAAAAAGAATTATAAGAAATTCTACAATTTAGTACATCCTAGAGAAAAATAGTGCAGACCTTTTGTAGGGATGTATATAAGAACTTGGCAGCATTGCCATCCTACTTAAACTCTATTGTCCTGTTTTTTTACTCATAAAAGCCTGATTTTGCAGGCGTTTC